>OY998180.1:74228341-74288341 GCA_963921935.1 Galeruca laticollis | reverse complement strand
TACAAACTAATTAATTTTAAATATTCTTGAAATCATTATTTTTTTAAATATCATTTCAACGGATACGAATTGACATCTGTTATTACTGTGAGATCTGAAATCGACTATTCTACTGAGAAATTTTCAACCATAGGCGCCCCAAATAATAATTGAAAAAAATATTAAAAACTGTTTGAATGAATAATAGATAAAATATTAGAGATAAAGTGTAAAAATACCTGAAACCCAGAAAAGTAGATAGAGTATCTCATTCTCACCGCATAAAGAAATACATAAAAATTTTCTTTTTCTTTCAATGAGCTAGCCACACTAAAATTCAATAAGTCAAAATACTAATACAATATATATATATATATATATATATATAATTTGTAAAAAGATATTTGCCAACTTATTTGTAATGGATATTTTTGTGAGGATGTGGCAATAAGACTCCAGAGTAAATTCTTTAAGATATTTATTCCCGAGCTTTCGAATGATTTTCATGAATACTTACATAAAATCTATAGCGAATTTTGGAATAGTTGTAAATTTTTATAATAAACTCTTTTAAACATAATTCAATGAAAAACTCAAAAAACAATATGACAATAAACAAAATATTTGATCTTGAACTACTACAATTTTTATTTTTTTATCATAAAATTAAAGATTGTTATGAATCTTCTGTTCTTTTTTCATAATCTAAAAGATATGCATAGATAACACTAAGGTTATTCAAATCTGTTTTTTTATTTATTACATAATTTTGTTCTGCAATATATGTTGTTTCCAAAAAAAGGCGTTTTCTATAATTACTTTCTATTGCTAAGACTTTGGCAGATTGATAATCCATAGAATGGCCTTCATAAAACACGTGTTCCGCTAAAGCACATCTATCAGGATATAATCTACTGTCACTTTTATGAGAGGCGATTCGATTGGTTAGCGATCTTTTACTGTGACCAATGTATTTCTTATTACAGATATTGCAAGGAATCTCATAAACTATATTAGTTAATTTAGTAGTAGGAGTCTTGTCTTTGATCTTACTGAAAATTGATTTTATTGTAACACATTGTTTATTCGCAATTTTGATATTATGTGGTTTGAATACTCCAGAAATTTTAGGTGTGATAGATTTCATATATGGAAATGAAATATAAGTTGGAGATGTAATATTAGTAGTTAAAATGTCACTGTTTTCTTCGTTTCGTATTATGTCAACAGTAATGTCATTTATATTGTCAGAAGTATTATATAAAACATGTTTCAAAAGATATGAAGGATATGAGTTATTATAGAAAAGTTTGTAGAGTATTTTTAGATTTTTATCGTGAAATATTGGATTGGAAATTTTTAGGACTCTGGTTTTCATCTGTTTAATCAAGTTAATTTTTGTACTACGTCGATGATATGAATGGTAATTTATATATCTCCCAGAATTGATAGGTTTCCTATACCAGTCAATCAAGATTCTATTATCATTATTTCTAATAAAGTTGGTATCAAGAAAAGGTAAAGATTGTTCTGTATTTTCCCTTTCCATTGTAAATTGTATATGTGGATCGAAGCTATTGAAGTAAAAGAGTATATTATTTATTTCATCACATGGAAGAGATAATATTATATCATCTACATATTTTTTGATGAAAAACAAATTAAAGGGTAAAACAGAAATAACATAGTCTAAAATATAATTCATGACATAGTCTGCTAATATAGGAGATATTGAAGAGCCCATAGGTGTTCCAAAGGTTTGTTGGTAATTTTTGTTATTGTAAGTGAAAAATGTATTATTAAAAATAAATGTAATTAATTCTAAAAAAGTTTCTTTTCCCAATTTGCAATTTCTACTTATATCATTCCATTTATGTTGAAGAGATGTTAAACATATATTCAAATGGACATTACTAAACAGTGATACCACGTCTAAACTTAAAAGAACGTAATTTGATGGTAATAGTAAGTTATTGAATTATTTACTAATTTCAAAGGAGTCTTTAAAATGATATTTATTGTTATAGTCGTAAGATTTTGTCAATATTTCAGTTAACCAAAGAGTAAGAGGCTCAATTGGAGTATTAATTGATGCTACAATTGGTCTAGCTGATAATGTTGGTTTATGAATTTTAGGTAAGCAATAAAATTTTGCGGAAATACCGTTATAAGTAGTTAACTCTTTTTTGGTACTTTCATCAAATTGGTTTTTTATTAAATAATTTTTTTATTAGTTTGTTACAATTATTAGTGGTTTTAAGAGTTGGATCATTATTCAGTTCTTTATATGATGAGTTATTATCAATTAATTCATTACATAAATCTAAATAATGTTGTTTTTCCATGATAACTGTGATGTTACCTTTGTCTGATGGTATGACTATTAAATTTGGATTTTCTTTTAGAAATTTTTTTGTTTTATATAACAGTTCTCGGAATATAGAAGATTTTTTAGGTTCATGAATATAATTAGGTAATATATTTGTTGTTTTAGCAATAACGATATTTCTTTCTTGCTCGTTTTTTATAAACGATGACATGTAATCAACATTAGCTAATATAGTTTTTATTGAAATGTCCTTGGTAATTATAGGTTCAATGCTGAATTTAGGGCCTAGTGATAAGAACTGTAATATATCCTTAGGTATCTCTGTATCTGATAGATTTTTAATCCAATTTTCTTGTGTTGATATAACTGAATTAATTTTTTTCTTGATTAGATTATTAAGTTTGTTCTTTTGCTTATTTTGGATTTCAAAGAATAGTTTGTTATAAATAACTTGTTGTCTATTAGAAAAATTTTTAAAAATGAATTCATTGGTTGTGTTAATTATTTGATTTTCCAATTCAATAAGATTATTTTCAAGTCTAAATATTGTTTTTTGATTACAAATAATTTCATTATTTAAAAGCTTATTTACTAACCTATTGTAGATATGATAACTGTTATTTGCTTCTTGTTCTTGGCGTATGAGTATTTTTTCTAAATGTTTGATGTTATTTTGTAAAAAAGTAGGAATAATGTTCTTTTTTCTTCATTGTAGGAGGAAGCATCTTCTATTGTATTCTCTCGCCAATTTGAGTTTAACTTTTGACCATGTTTTTAAATTTATTACTGCGGATCGACCATAAGTTCTTGAAATGGTTTGGTAATACCCCATAATAGTATTTAATTTGTAAAAAGATATTTGCCAACTTATTTGTAATGGATATTTTTGTGGGGATGTTGCAATAAGACTCCAGAGTAAATTCTTTAAGATATTTATTCCCGAGCTTTCGAATGATATTCATTCATTATCAAGGGCTATAAATAATTGGTCAATGTTATCATTAATAATAATTAAATGAAATAATGAATACTTACATAAAATCTATAGCGAATTTTGGAATAGTTGTAAATTTTTATAATAAACTCTTTTAAACATAATTCAATGAAAATCTCAAAAAACAATATGACAATAAACAAAATATTTGATCTTGAACTACTACAATTTTTATTTTTTTATCATAAAATTAAAGATTGTTATGAATCTTCTGTTCTTTTTTCATAATCTAAAAGATATGCATAGATAACACTAAGGTTATTTAAATCTGTTTTTTTATTTATTACATAATTTTGTTCTGCAATATATGTTGTTTCCAAAAAAAGGCGTTTTCTATAATTACTTTCTATTGCTAAGACTTTGGCAGATTGATAATCCATAGAATGGCCTTCATAAAACACGTGTTCCGCTAAAGCACATCTATCAGGATATAATCTACTGTCACTTTTATGAGAGGCGATTCGATTGGTTAGCGATCTTTTACTGTGACCAATGTATTTCTTATTACAGATATTGCAAGGAATCTCATAAACTATATTAGTCAATTTAGTAGTAGGAGTCTTGTCTTTGATCTTACTGAAAATTGATTTTATTGTAACACATTGTTTATTCGCAATTTTGATATTATGTGATTTGAATACTCCAGAAATTTTAGGTGTGATAGATTTTATATATGGAAATGAAATATAAGTTGGAGATGTAATATTAGTAGTTAAAATGTCACTGATTTCTTCGTTTCGTATTATGTCAACAGTAATGTCATTTATATTGTCAGAAGTATTATATAAAACATGTTTCAAAAGATATGAAGGATATGAGTTATTATAGAAAAGTTTGTAGAGTATTTTTAGATTTTTATCGTGAAATATTGGATTGGAAATTTTTAGGACTCTGGTTTTCATCTGTTTAATCAAGTTAATTTTTGTACTACGTCGATGATATGAATGGTAATTTATATATCTCCCAGAATTGATAGGTTTCCTATACCAGTCAATCAAGATTCTATTATCATTATTTCTAATAAATTTGGTATCAAGAAAAGGTAAAGATTGTTCTGTATTTTCCCTTTCCATTGTAAATTGTATATGTGGATCGAAGCTATTGAAGTAAAAGAGTATATTATTTATTTCATCACATGGAAAAGATAATATTATATCATCTACATATTTTTTGATGAAAAACAAATTAAAGGGTAAAACAGAAATAACATAGTCTAAAATATAATTCATGACATAGTCTGCTAATATAGGAGATATTGAAGAGCCCATAGGTGTTCCAAAGGTTTGTTGGTAATTTTTGTTATTGTAAGTGAAAAATGTATTATTAAAAATAAATGTAATTAATTCTAAAAAAGTTTCTTTTCCCAATTTGCAATTTTTACTTATATCATTCCATTTATGTTGAAGAGATGTTAAACATATATTCAAATGGACATTACTAAACAGTGATACCACGTCTAAACTTAAAAGAACGTAATTTGATGGTAATAGTAAGTTATTGAATGATTTACTAATTTCAAAGGAGTCTTTAAAATGATATTTATTGTTATAGTCGTAAGATTTTGTCAATATTTCAGTTAACCAAAGAGTAAGAGGTTCAATTGGAGTATTAATTGATGCTACAATTGGTCTAGCTGATAATGTTGGTTTATGAATTTTAGGTAATCAATAAAATTTTGCGGAAATACCGTTATAAGTAGTTAACTCTTTTTTGGTACTTTCATCAATTAGTTTTTTATTAAATAATTTTTTTATTAGTTTGTTACAATTATTAGTGGTTTTAAGAGTTGGATCATTATTCAGTTCTTTATATGATGAGTTATTATCAATTAATTCATTACATAAATCTAAATAATGTTGTTTTTCCATGTTAACTGTGATGTTACCTTTGTCTGATGGTATGACTATTAAATTTGGATTTTCTTTTAGGAATTTTTTTGTTTTATATAACAGTTCTCGGAATATAGAAGATTTTTTAGGTTCATGAATATAATTAGTTAATATATTTGTTGTTTTAGCAATAACGATATTTCTTTCTTGCTCGTTTTTTATAAACGATGACATGTAATCAACATTAGCTAATATAGTTTTTATTGAAATGTCCTTGGTAATTATAGGTTCAATGCTGAATTTAGGGCCTAGTGATAAGAACTGTAATATATCCTTAGGTATCTCTGTATCTGATAGATTTTTAATCCAATATTTTGTGTTGATAGAACTGAATTAATTTTTTTCTTGATTAGATTATTAAGTTTGTTCTTTTGCTTATTTTGGATTTCAAAGAATAGTTTGTTATAAATAACTTGTTGTCTATTAGAAAAATTTTTAAAAATGAATTCATTGGTTGTGTTAATTATTTGATTTTCCAATTCAATAAGATTATTTTCAAGTCTAAATATTGTTTTTTGATTACAAATAATTTCATTATTTAAAAGCTTATTTACTAACCTATTGTAGATATGATAACTGTTATTTGCTTCTTGTTCTTGGCGTATGAGTATTTTTTCTAAATGTTTGATGTTATTTTGTAAAAAAGTAGGAATAATGTTCTTTTTTCTGCATTGTAGGCGAGAGAATACAATAGAAGATGCTTCCTCCTACAATGCAGAAAAAAGATCATTATTCCTACTTTTTTATAAAATAACATCAAACATTTAGAAAAAATACTCATACGCCAAGAACAAGAAGCAAATAACAGTTATCATATCTACAATAGGTTAGTAAATAAGCTTTTAAATAATGAAATTATTTGTAATCAAAAAACAATATTTAGACTTGAAAATAATCTTATTGAATTGGAAAATCAAATAATTAACACAACCAATGAATTCATTTTTAAAATTTTTTCTAATAGACAACAAGTTATTTATAACAAACTATTCTTTGAAATCCAAAATAAGCAAAAGAACAAACTTAATAATCTAATCAAGAAAAAAATTAATTCAGTTCTATCAACACAAGAAAATTGGATTATAAATCTATCAGATACAGAGATACCTAAGGATATATTACAGTTCTTATCACTAGGCCCTAAATTCAGCATTGAACGTATAATTACCAAGGACATTTCAATGAAAACTATATTAGCTAATGTTGATTACATGTCATCGTTTATAAAAAACGAGCAAGAAAGAAATATCGTTATTGCTAAAACAACAAATATATTAACTAATTATATTCATGAACCTAAAAAATCTTCTATATTCCGAGAACTGTTATATAAAACAAAAAAAAATTCTAAAAGAAAATCCAAATTTAATAGTCATACCATCAGACAAAGGTAACATCACAGTTATCATGGAAAAACAACATTATTTAGATTTATGTAATGATTTAATTGATAATAACTCATCATATAAAGAACTGAATAATGATCCAACTCTTAAAACCACTAATAATTGTAACAAACTAATAAAAAAATTATTTAATAAAAAACTAATTGATGAAAGTACCAAAAAAGAGTTAACTACTTATAACGGTATTTCCGCAAAATTTTATTGCTTACCTAAAATTCATAAACCAACATTATCAGCTAGACCAATTGTAGCATCAATTAATACTCCAATTGAACCTCTTACTCTTTGGTTAACTGAAATATTGACAAAATCTTACGACTATAACAATAAATATCATTTTAAAGACTCCTTTGAAATTAGTAAATCATTCAATAACTTACTATTACCATCAAATTACGTTCTTTTAAGTTTAGACGTGGTATCACTGTTTAGTAATGTCCATTTGAATATATGTTTAACATCTCTTCAACATAAATGGAATGATATAAGTAAAAATTGCAAATTGGGATAAGAAACTTTTTTAGAATTAATTACATTTATTTTTAATAATACATTTTTCACTTACAATAACAAAAATTACCAACAAACCTTTGGAACACCTATGGGCTCTTCAATATCTCCTATATTAGCAGACTATGTCATGAATTATATTTTAGACTATGTTATTTCTGTTTTACCCTTTAATTTGTTTTTCATCAAAAAATATGTAGATGATATAATATTATCTCTTCCATGTGATGAAATAAATAATATACTCTTTTACTTCAATAGCTTCGATCCACATATACAATTTACAATGGAAAGGGAAAATACAGAACAATCTTTACCTTTTCTTGATACCAAATTTATTAGAAATAATGATAATAGAATCTTGATTGACTGGTATAGGAAACCTATCAATTCTGGGAGATATATAAATTACCATTCATATCATCGACGTAGTACAAAAATTAACTTGATTAAACAGATGAAAACCAGAGTCCTAAAAATTTCCAATCCAATATTTCACGATAAAAATCTAAAAATACTCTACAAACTTTTCTATAATAACTCATATCCTTCATATCTTTTGAAACATGTTTCATATAATACTTCTGACAATATAATTGACATTACTGTTGACATAATACGAAACGAAGAAAACAGTGACATTTTAACTACTAATATTACATCTCCAACTTATATTTCATTTCCATATATAAAATCTATCACACCTAAAATTTCTGGAGTATTCAAACCACATAATATCAAAATTGCGAATAAACAATGTGTTACAATAAAATCAATTTTCAGTAAGATCAAAGACAAGACTCCTACTACTAAATTAACTAATATAGTTTATGAGATTCCTTGCAATATCTGTAATAAGAAATACATTGGTCACAGTAAAAGATCGCTAACCAATCGAATCGCCTCTCATAAAAGTGACAGTAGATTATATCCTGATAGATGTGCTTTAGCGGAACACGTGTTTTATGAAGGCCATTCTATGGATTATCAATCTGCCAAAGTCTTAGCAATAGAAAGTAATTATAGAAAACGCCTTTTTTTGGAAACAACATATATTGCAGAACAAAATTATGTAATAAATAAAAAAACAGATTTAAATAACCTTAGTGTTATCTATGCATATCTTTTAGATTATGAAAAAAGAACAGAAGATTCATAACAATCTTTAATTTTATGATAAAAAAATAAAAATTGTAGTAGTTCAAGATCAAATATTTTGTTTATTGTCATATTGTTTTTTGAGTTTTTCATTGAATTATGTTTAAAAGAGTTTATTATAAAAATTTACAACTATTCCAAAATTCGCTATAGATTTTATGTAAGTATTCATTATTTCATTTAATTATTATTAATGATAACATTGACCAATTATCTATAGCCCTTGATAATGAATGAAAATCATTCGAAAGCTCGGGAATAAATATCTTAAAGAATTTACTCTGGAGTCTTATTGCCACATTCCCACAAAAATATCCATTATATATATATATATATATATATATATATATATATATATATATATATATATAAAGAAGATGTAGGAATATCGCGTGATATGTTAACAACAACAACAAAGAGATTCATGGGTAATTCACGCAAAGTAAAGGGCTACTGCATGTCCACGGTTACCACTCTATTTCAGTAGCCCTTTACTTTGCGTGAATTACCCATGAATCTCTTTGTTGTTATATATATATATATATATATAAAACTCAGAAATATGTTTCTGAGTTTTATTCCTAACTGGTCAGCAAAGACTAGCGTTTATATATATATATATATATATATATATATATATATATATATTGTTTATTTCATATTCTTGGGATTGAGGACCATTTTTAAAGACATTTAACTAGTAGTTAATACATTTTTATTTTACGTTTCGGTCTTTCCATGACCTTCATCAGAAATAAAATTTTTGTTAAAACTAAAAGAAATGATACAAGTTACAGAAAGAATTTTTAAAAGCAAAACAAATAAATCTTACCTTCGACAGAACGTTCATTTGATTATTCAATATATTTTATAGATGTTTTAGGACGCATCACATAACAGAATATAACTCACACCCAAGCAAAACGAACATTTTGAAAATATGACATTCATTGATGGAAATTTGTATTGGAATATACGAGTATTTGTTCTATACAATGAAAGCAGCCGTAACGAGGTTTTAATGTGTCGTTTTTGTGTTGACTGGTATTAAAATGGATTTTATATTTATATAGGGAGTGGTAATAAATTTATTATATTTGGAATGTGCCACGTGTTTCACTATATTTATAAGTTTTTATAATGCTATTATAAATTTTACTAAGATTTTTTGTGACAGTCTTTAAATTTACGGAACTGGTTTTTCTTTGTATTTCTATCATTTCTAGAACTCCGCGTTTTTTTGTGTGGTTTTCACTTCAAAGAAATTTTGTGTTTTCGAAATCAAATTCATGTTGGTTTTCTGAAACATGGATAGTGAGTGCCGTTTTGTTTCGTTTGTCATATTTGTGACCATTTATTCTGTTTTTCAAATACTGACTTGTTTGTCCGATGTAGACCCCTTCACAGTTTTTACATGGTACTTTATACACTATTTTGTTCTTTTTTTCTTTTGAGATTGAACTTTTCAGATTGGTGTAATTGGTTTTTAGTAGGTTGTACCCTTTATGAGCAACATGTATGTTGTGGTGCGAAAATGTATTTTTTAGGTTTTCTGAGAAATTTGGTATATATGGCAAAGTGAGGAATTGGTTTGTTTTATTGTCTATTTTAGTTTTTGTATTATTATGGTTATAAAATATATGTAAACGTTTTTTAAATATCTTATTTATCAAATTTGTGGGATAGTTGTTGAGTATAAGGGCATCTTTAGCTTTTATTATTTGTTTATTTTATATTCTTGGGATTGAGGACTATTTTTAAAGACATTTAACTAGTAGTTAACACATTGTTATTTTACGTTTCGGTCTTTCCATGACCTTCATCAGAAATAAAATTTTTGTTGAAACTAAAAGAAATGGTACAAGTTACAGAAAGAATTTTTAAAAGCAAAACAAATAAATCTTACCTTCGACAGAACGTTCATTTGATTATCCAATATATTTTATAGATGTTGTAGGACGCATCACATAACAGAATATAACTCACACCCAAACAAAACGAACATTTTAAAAATATGACATTCATTGATGGAAATTTGTATTGGAATATACGAGTATTTGTTCTATACAATGAAAGCAGCCGTAACGAGGTTTTAATGTGTCGTTTTTGTGTTGACTGGTATTAAAATGGATTTTATATTTATATAGGGAGTGGTATTAAATGGATTTTATATTTATATAGGGAGTGGTAATAAATTTATTATATTTGGAATGTGCCACGTGTTTCTCTATATTTCTAAGTTTTTATAATGTTATTATAATTTTACTAAGATTTTTTGTGTCAGTCTTTAAATTTACGGAACTGGTTTTTCTTTGTATTTCTATCATTTCTAGAACTTCGCGTTTTTTTGTGTGGTTTTCACTTCGAAGAATTTTTGTGTTTTGGAAATCAAATTCATGTTGGTTTTCTGAAACATCGATAGTGAGTGCCGTTTTGTTTCGTTTGTCATATTTGTGACTATTTATTCTGTTTTTCAAATACCGAGTTGTTTGTCCGATGTAGACCCCTTCACAGTTTTTACATGGTATTTCATACACTATATTGTTCTTTTTTTCTTTTGAGATTGAACTTTTAAGATAGAAGTAATTGGTTTTTAGTAGGTTGTACCCTTTATGAGCAACATGTATGTTGTGGTGCGAAAATGTCTTTTTTAGGTTGTCTGATAAATTTGGTATATATGGCAAAGTGAGGAATTGGTTTGTTTTATTGTCTATTTTAGTTTTTGTATTATTATGGCTATAAAATATATGTAAACGTTTTTTAAATATATTAGATAACCTTGGTTAAAACTACAAATAAACCAAGGAAATCAAATATTTCTTCATCCCCTCCACTTAATTTCCGACTCAATTCCAACTGATACCCCCTTACAACACATTCAGCATCGGTGAAGGGGGAGGAAAAATCTCAGCTCACTTAAAGTGAGTAAAACAAAAAGAACGCTCACATTACTGATGTGAGCTGAGATTAACTGAGATCTCAATCAAAAAGAACGCACCTATTGTAAATGTAAATTTTAAAAATTACTTTTGAATATTTTGCTATGTAAGTGCCTCCGAATATTACTAAAGAAATATAAATGTTTCTATGTTTAACTTTTGATATTTACCTAAAGTTATCATTTATTTAAGCATGTCTGAAAATTAAAAATGAAGTGAAATTTGGAACTATATTACCCTATTATCCAATACTGGCAAACCCGTGAATTTCTATATCCAACGCTTTCCAGAATAGCAAAAAAATATTTATGTATTATGGCCACTTCAGTGCTATCAGAAAGAATTTTTCCGAATGCTGGCGAGGTGGTTTCTATTAGACGTAGTACTCTTAAAGGCAAAAATGTTCAAAAAATTTTATTTCTTAATTGCAACCAAAATATAATATGATATCTACTTAATACTACAGTCTATTTATCTACTCAAAGATCTTAATATAACAATTTAAATACTAATACCTACTCGTATACCTATACCAAATATCTACTCAAAGATCTTAACGAACGTGAAACATAATACTTTTTACTGAATACTCTAAATATGGATTATCGATGTACCGAATACATTTACACTACAATATTTGTACCGAAGCATATACTTATACAGAACGAGTACTCGAGTAACGAATATTTAGTAACGATTACTTTATTGAAAAGTAACGAATAGTTACGAATAGTCAAAAGTAACGATATTTTACAACTCTATCCCTCACTTTAAACGGTCTAAACATAAAGGGCTATCCCTACCAAAGAGTCAAGCTGGCTAGTGGAAGAGCAGTAAGTAATTAAGTTTGGTACTTTGACTTATCTATCAAATTGATCTACTGTCATTATGCTTTTATTTTCCACTCCACTTTTTTGTCTTTTATGGCTGAATTTTACCTGAATGAGGTGAACCGAACTTTTCCGGATTTTTGAGGCCAAAAAGGAAAAAAGGGAAACACTTTCCGAGACATTTTCACGTATTGAAAAGCCCGCAAGGGGTTATTTTATAAACTAGTCTATTTAAAGCCACTCCACCTTCGGTAAGTCTACCTAACCTACACTAACCACGTTTTAACTAACCACCATATTCTTTTAACTCTTTTAGGCTTTTTTTTCTTTTGTTATACTTTGAATCATTTACTGACAGTAATACCATTGCTGTGACCATCTGCATGGTTCACCACAGCTAGACGTCCGGATAGCCCCTTTTTAATATAGCCAGACTACCGACCACAAGTAAGAATATAGTTATTATTTTGTATAGCATCATTCGTCTATCGACTATTGAGAAACTGACTTCCACTCCACCATAGTAGAGGACTCCGCCGAACTAAGATTTTATATGTGTTCATAAAATAACATTTAATATCTACTTACCTTGTGAACCTATCAGTACTAATAGGGGAATCGCGTATAGTGTGAAACCATAAACAATTTCAACTTTCCTTAAACATCTTTTCTCCTCCACTATTCTATCGCAAAATGAAACGTTAAGAACTGTTACACAGTACCTTTCAGGGTAATTATATGTGAATAATATTGATTTACCCACCCCTTTCTCCACTGTAACTAGCTGGTCATCAAACTGGTTATATTTAGGATTATAATCAACAAACATTTATTTGTTACCTATTGATCATGTAGGTAACAAAATTTGGCGCCCTTATCGTGTGTAATTCTACTTTTGTAAGCTATTTTACAATTTTAGGTTGCTTTGATACGCATTTATACCCAGTAACTGTAGTATTTTGGTACAGATAGTATATATTAAAGTCAACTTTTGTATCCTTGTCTTGACCTTTTCAACAGCTTGGAAGGAAGGTACAACATAAAACCTCAAAACAGGACAAATCAAAACACGTCACACCACGTAACAACACAAGAAAAACATATATTTCATTTCATCAGTTAGTTTTTCGGAAATTTAAAATCTCTTGCAAGTAATTTTCGGAAATACAATAACATAACGACTGTCAATTTATTCTTCTTTTCTTTAACTTCGGTTAATATAGTTTGGAACTGGTCTTTTACATTTTAGTTAATATGATAAAATAAAACATTTCTATCAGTATTATTCTAATAGTATGGGCGGTATACAATAAAAGAAGGATAACCATTTAAGAGAATTTTAAGTTTAATCTGAGTAAATTAAATAAGGTTTATATAAGTTTTTGTGGAATTTATTTTGCAGGCTTCTTTATTGAAAACGTGTGGGTTTTTTCCTTTTTGGAAGGAGTGGGGATACTTGTAGTAATTCAAACATTTAGGTACAGTTATTTTTTTTGTAAAATAAAAATTTATTCATACATTTAACTTAAACAGATTCATAATTCAATATGGAGATTAATAGGCTCCTTAAAGATGAATTATTCTACGAGTTATATATTCGCAAACTACCTACAGTAAATACGGTGGCGGAACTCAGACATAAATTGAGAGAAGCTCTGAAGCTGGAAAAAGAGAAGGGAGAATCGCTGATTAGGATGGACGTGTCTCTAGATTGTGTCAGCGAAATGGATATATGCGAGAAGAAAATACGGGAATTAGACGAAGCTTTGGAAAGTTTTGATAACGAAAATGCTGAAAATGATTTCAAAAGAATTTCTACTGGGCTTCAACATGTCTCTGCTCGGTTATCACGATTTAAAAGAGATGGAGATTTAGAAGAACATAAACGAACAGCGTTAATGCAACATTGTTATCAGTTGAAACAAAAACTTTCAATAATTTACGAACAATCCCCTAACGAATCTGAAACTCACCTGTGGCCGAACCAAGACGTTTCATCACCTTCTGCATCAGGAAATACAACATCGGAGAATGCCACATCAGTAAACATTGCAGATAGGGTTCAACAGTTATCCTTATTGGATGAACCAATATGCTCTCGTCAGCCTCCAGGGAGTCGAAACTTAAAATAGTTGGTGACTTCGTAGATATTCCTGAGGAACATGTCACTGCTGCAGCTACCCATGAGTCTTACCCAATGTTCCATCATGCGCAATGTAACAATTATATGACTGATCCTAGACAGCGTGTGAATTTTTTTCCCACAGTTACCGAACATCAGCCTAATCCAACCAATGTTTCTTCTAGAAGAGCTACGTTGAATAGTACTAATGTACTTTGGGATAGACCTGAATTCAAGACAGGTCATATGGATGAATACTCTCCTTTATCATCTACAGCACAGTTTTAATAGTTGGAGCCATGATTCCCGAATGCCAGATATTGCTAGATGGAATGTGAAGTTCAATGGCCGCACGAGCGTCAATGAATTTTTAGAGAGAATCGAAGAGCTCCGTAGGTCTAGAGGTGTCTCTACACAACAATTGCTGCGTTGTGCTCCTGAACTTCTGACCCAAGATGCTTTGCTTTGGTACCGGACCAGAAGATTTTCTTCCTAGCAAGATTTTGTCTCTCAATTACGTGAAGCATACTTGCCGTACGATTATGAAGTGAGTCTAATGGATGGATTCGAAGAAGGACTCAAGGTGGCCAAGAAAAAGTTCTTACGTTTATTACGATCATGGAAAACCTTTTTCGCAAACTAAATCAACCACCTAGTGAAAAGGATCGGGTAGCTCTAATACAGCGAAACCTCCTACCGAACATCCAGTCTCAACTTGCCCTGAATGGAACATGACTTGACAATCAAATATATTCAAGGTACTCCAAAGATAGCGAAATTTCGTCAATAATTCGCATTCTTCAAACTTTAACGACTGGCTACTTCTTTATACCAATTTTGATTCCCTAACCGCCAAATTTAATGAATTATTATGCACTGTGCAATTGTTAAAACCACATATTATTATGATATCGGAAAGCTGGCTTAAACCAACCATACTCGACTCTGTAATCCATATAAATGGATACACATTATTTCGTAAAGATAGAGAACACTGTGTAGGCGGAGGTGTGTGCTTGTACTTGGTTGATGTCATTACTTCTTCATTCTCAGTCACGGTGGGTGACTTTGATATTCCAGGTATAGATGTCATCCATCTGTGCATTGCTAAAAACTTATTTTCAATTAATCTCGTTTGCTTATATCGACCACCAGACACCCACCGTGAAAATGACATCTTGTTAATCGATAAACTGTGGGAAATGTCGGAGCTTGATAATCTTATACTAGTCGGTGACTTCAACTTTCCTGAAATTGTCTAGAAAACGACATCTCTATCTGATGGTGTTAGTTCGCATAATCTTTTTCAAACTTTCATTTTAAAGTCCAACCTATCCCAATTTATAGAAGAACCCACCAGATCTAGAATCAACAACCAACCGTCTCCTCTGGACCTTATTCTTACCAATGATGACAATCTACTAACAACTCCCGAAATTAGTTCCCCAATAGGTAAATCTGATCACGCAGTCATAACAACTCACATTCAGTTTAATGTAAACTCCTCTCCAAGTTTGAGTAACACACTCACTTACAATTATACTGACTTTAACAAAGTTAACGACGACTTATCCCAGCTCGATTGGCATTCTGTGTTGAATTTGTCTATTGATCCTTCGACAATGTGGAATACCTTCCTTCAAATCACCAGTAAAACAATTAGTGTGAATACAACCCAACGTAAAATTTCTAAAAATAACCTAAAACCTCGGATAAATAACCAGGCAATACATTTAATCAGACACAAACGACACCTCTGGCGAAAATATAAACAAATAAGGCTTACTGCAGATTTCAGTAACCATCGCAATTTTTCTAATCGGGTCAAAGTACTACTTGATAATCTTAGGCACAACTTTGAAGAATCAATCATAGCCAGAGGAAACTCAAAAAAAGTTTTTAAATACATACGTTCCTCACTATCATCTAAAGTCGCTATTCCTCTGCTTCTAAAAGATGACGGTAGCTTTTGCTCGTCAAATAAAGAGACTTCCGAAATACTCTCACAGACATTTTCAAAAGTTTTTACAAACGAACTTCCTAATGACAATATACCTGACATCATATCCCTCCGTCTTTTCACCACTCTTGACAATATTCTGTTCACAAATGATAAAATCAAACAGCATTTGCTAAACCTGCGTACTAACGCCTCACCTGGCTTAGATGGTCTGACACCCTACTTTCTCAAAAGATGTTCCGACGCTCTCGCTACTCCGCTATGCTTAATAATGCAATCGTCCTTTACAAACAGCTCTCTGCCTTCTAGTTGGAAACTAGCTTCTGTCACCCCCATTTTTAAGAGGGGCAATAAGCTGGTTAGCCACAATTATCGCCCAATAAGTTTATTGCCCGTCGTCAGTAAACTAATGGAATCTATTATTCCCGAGACTATGATGGATTTCCTCCTCGAACAACATATTATTCCAAAACAAGAACACGGATTTATTCCAGGCCGGTCAACACTTACCAACTTACTTCATTGTGTGAATGACTGGACATCATTCTTGAACAATAGAGAACCTATTGATATAGTGTATTTATATTTTTCCAAGGCTTTCGACCAGTTTCCCAAGCGAAGACTCCTGTACAAGTTAGAACATTTCGGTATTAGAGGAAACTTAAAACTATGGATTGAAAACTTTTTGACGGATCGTTTCTACAAGGTTCGAGTTGGTGACTCCTTTTCTCATAAAAGACCAGTTAAAAGTGGAGTTCCGCAGGGCTCAGTTTTGGGCCCACTTTTGTTTACAGTGTACACTAGCGATTTACCGTTTCACGTTTCCAGCAAAATATCGCAATATGCCGACGACTCAAAAATATATGACAATCCCATCACAAGTCATCTATCTATTCAAAACGACCTAATGTCAATACATCATTGGTCTTCGGAACGGTTACTTCCATTGAACACTGAAAAATGTGTAGTACTTCACGTCGGTAAAAACAACCCACATTTTGATTATTTTATTGACGGTCAAATTCTAATCACAGTAACCTCTCATAATGACCTGGGTGTTATCGTGAATAGTGAACTATCGTGGTCCGATCATGTGCTCTCAGTATCCAAACGTGCAAATACCAGACTTTATCTTATTAGGAAATGCTTCTCAAAAGTATCCTTTCAGAGCTTCTGCAAATAGTATGCTACTTACGTCAGACCTATCCTTGAATACGCCGGCCCAGTCTGGTACCCGGACTTGACTCGTGATAGAACGTTGCTGGAAAGTGTACAGCGGAAGGCTACCAGAGTTGCTTTTGGACCTGTAAGACCTTCATATGAAGAAAGATTATCCATGGCAAATATTACCACGTTTGAGCTGCGTAGGATACGAGGCGATCTTATCATAGCCTTTCGAATTCACAAATATAATTTTGGTAATCTAAATACAGTTTTCACCCTAAATACGGACACGAGACTTCGAGGACACCAGTTCAAGTTGAAAAAGGAAAATTTTGCGGTTAGATCGAGACAAAACTTTTTACCAAACAGAATTTTCAATATTTGGAATTATTTGGACAATGAAATTGTCTCAGCAGCAAGTGTCAACATATTCAAAAATAGACTAGATCAGTGTTACTTATTTAATAACTTCTAGAGCTTAATCGTAATTTCTTCTTCCTCTCATTTGTTTGTTCACTACTAGTAGGTATTTCTTTTGAAATGTATTTTTTTGGGCTTAATAGGAGCCAGCTCCTCTGCCCTCATTTATTTGTAATAATAATAATAATAATAATAATAATAATAATAATAATATCTGGATTCATAGAATCCGTTGTACTGGCTCTAGTGAGCTGAAAATCAATGGAGTTTATCTATAAGACGCCCTGAACAATATCCAATCATAAAATTGATCACTTGTTTACACTCCAGAAGCTGTACCGTGCTAACAAATCGAAACTTCTCCAAAAATTACCAAAAACGTAGTGTATATCGATTTATAGGACCGTTGTCAAGATGGCTGGCAAGATGAAAATCGATAGGGTTCATATTGAAACGTTCAGAACAACACACAATTGGTGACTTTATGCACTCCGGAGGCTGCATCGTGCTAACAAGGTATGTTACCAAAAGTGGCCGAGGACAACGACATATACAGAGGATTTTTTCTCTAAAAACCCGTTTTTTGTGTTTGTCTCACTAAAAAAATGGAAAATTACTCAAAAAAATCAGAAACTCTAACTTTTTCTGGAGTAAGCCAATAGTCTTCTCACATCGTAGATAGGGTTGGCGGAAAAGTAGAAATAAGTTAAGAACGGACATTCGAACAACAGAAAAAAGTTCTTTTGTTATGATTTCTACATTTTTCGAACTCCTTTCAGTATACTGTTCGAACCGCGTCCATGTGAAATACTCCCGTAACTAAATACGTCTGAATAGATATAAAATCCAATAAATTAATAACGTTTTCTTCTCTCGATTTATGCAGAACAATTTCCGTTGCCTTTCAATATGAACATCTTAAGAGGAAATCAAATCTCGATAACAAGATTATTTTCTATAAACTGTAGAAACGACCCAGTTTCAAACTCATTTAACCGAATCTCTTCGTAGACCAGCCTATCATTTTATTTTTATATTACAATTGCAAAATCTGCGGTTAAACGAGTGAAAATGTTCACAGAAAACCGGCAGAAAATACGAATTGCAATTATTATTTTTGTAGATCACTGTAGGAAATTGCAGAAACATTTTCTAACCTGTTATAATACAGATTATTGTCCATATAGTTGATGATTTCTAGTATTTATCTTATTTCAGTGGTAGTACTCCATATTTGAATTATGAAAGTAACTTGTAGTTTTAAACGATGCTTCATTTAAGCTGGCTTTACATTTGGCAAGTTTGCTGGCGGAAACTTGCCGCCAGTAAACTTGCCCAGTGTAACCTAGGAGAATTCTTACCTGCCACTTGATGGTAAGTGGAAAGTGGATGTTGAAGGGTCGGCTAGTTTCCTGACCAACTTATCTGTCATAACTTGTTAGTTGTCTACGTGTAAACTGATAGCTGGTGTTAGAAATGAAGTGGAATAGTGACCACATAATAGAATTTTCGAATATTTACGAAAAAAATGAAGTCCAGTGGGATATTAGAAGGAAATACCACATGAATAAACTGAAAAATAAAACGCGTTCGAAAAATTCTTAAATGACCTATTACAAATTGATGGCTTTAAAAATTCATACATTCAACTTAAAACAAACAGAACAGTGTATCGCCAAGATGTAACTAAAATTAGCAGGTCCAAACATAATGAAGCTGGTACAGAAGATATATACAAACCAAAACTCAGTTGGTTTGCTGTAGCCGACGCTTTTCGTAATATTCTAAAAATCAGTAGAGTTTCATCAAACAACATGGTAAGTTTACGAACATTTATTTCATATAAATTGTACACATTGTTCTATAAACCAATCGTTCTATTTTGCCTCAGTACAGTGCCTTCTCCTGAGAAATACTCAGCGTACTAAGTGCGAATCTGATTTGTAGCTTCTGAATAATTGTGTATACCTAAATGTTTGATTGGTTGTAAAGGTCCATCCACCTCTGTTCGTCATGAATTATCTACAACAAATCCTACATTCGTATATTCTCTGTCTACTAAGCCTTGTGGTATATACATACGGCCCGACGCCAGTTGTGTAGAATGCAACAAGTAAATGCACTGAAGTTCATTTTAAATGTATTGTTCCTCGAAAGATTCGAAATATCGAACTTAAAATCCCAGAAGCATTTTCAACAATTTTCCTTGTCTGAGATAAACAGTAGTTGAATATCCTTTGCTCTACGGTTAAAGAAGATCACGAGAAAGGTTTCAGGCTTGTCCTCAATGGAAAATCATCATCACCAATGATAACTGAATCGTTTGTCAAATGTAATGATACATTAAGCACAGCTTTATTTATGTCCGAATTTCTAAATATAGGTACTATCGTTTGCTCTACGATTGGTTTCAACTTCTATTTATTTGAAGCGGTAATCTGCATCAACCAAAGCTAACAATATTATGCTATATGGTCCTTTGTCATTGTAAAAGGTTGAGCCATTATTAGGTAGGCGCTATATCTGTACGTGTTTTCTATCTATCGGACCATGGCAATGAGGAAAATTCGATTGTTGGGAAAAACTTATTTCGATACCAATCCATTCTTTTTTGCTTGTAGATATCTGCAAGAGGTCAAGATATTAAGTTTTTTTTACAGTCAGAGTCAACAGGGTACATAATCCAAAAGTGTGCTCGACGATGAAGAGTATATACAACAGCAGCCATCCAAATGTACCCCAAGCCACTCCACTTTAACAACTGCATTGCAAAGTACGACTCCCTTACGAACTATTTAATGGAGGAAAATTGATTATTTCTACCAATGCCGGAATTTGAACAGCTATTGATTCACTGAAACTAATTGTTGAAAATAATGAAGGTGAAAATGACGAATGTGATTGCTTCGCGAAACATGTAGCGAGTCAGTTGAGAACGCTTCCCATTAAATGTTTCACATTTTTGCAGGAAGAATTTCAGTGAACTATAACTCGTGAAATATTAATGCATCTAATATCCTCACCAAACAGATGACAAAACAAGCAGCAAAATGGTCGCAGTTTTCAAGCAGAGTCGTGACCACTGCAGCAACAAAACCCATACATGTGGTAGGAGAATGTTTCGGAGTCCAAACCATCAACTTAAAATTACACAGATTACTCTTCGCAATACTCTTCGAACACAATTCATCAAGCATTATCTGATATTGAATACAATTAGTTTTGAAATACGAGAAGAAACATTGGAATTATTGAAAATTAAAAACTTTCTTATTCTTTTTTGCAAAATAATCCTTTATTTTGATACCATCACAAATCCATCAATATTTTGGTATTCTATACAAAAACTGCAGAGAGAGAAGTGAACTCATCACCACTTGCTACGTATCCTAGTGTTACTTCCAATTTAGTATCTGAAGATATTGGAGACATATTAACTGTTTCTGATTTAGTGATATTTTGTGTTACTAATTTCAGTAATTCCTCAAACTTTATAGGAGACTATCTCTTCAGTTTTTTATAGAGTCTAGGGTCTTCAGATGCTCGGTAAGCAATCGGGCAGAAGCACCCAGATTATTGCTACGGCTGATCAAGTCGCGTACCCATATTCGCTTTTTCTTGGTCTTTCTAATGTTTAAGATTTTAATAAAAGTTTCTGCAATTATACGTACAACTCCAACACCAGCACGCACAACACTACTTGCCACCATATTGCTTGGTTACTAAACTAGTTTCCGCCAGCAAACTTGCTAAACGTAAGCCCTGCTTTATATATTACATGTTTCATGAAGTGATCACTCAAATATTATAGAAACAAAAAGTCCATCCTAGAAATTGTTATATTGTAGATCATTAGCTTCACTTTTCGACTACTTGAATTATTCCAGTTGACTTGGTATTGATTAACTGTCACTGAAAAAAAGTGTTAAGTTTCTATATAAAAAGTTTTCCCAAGAAAATTAAAAGAAAGCCGGAAAACAAAAAAAAACAAGTTAATTCACAAAGTTACGATGAAATCAATTTCCAGTGAACGTTCTTATGTACTGAACTTTTGAAAAAAATGTATAGAAGACACCCTTCAAGCCAACTCTAATAAATATCTAGAGATAAAAAGATCAGGTTGAGATATTTTGTTAGCCCTTAATTTTCTTTATTTCCTAAACATCGTGAACATCGCAAGCTACATTACCGTTAAAAGCTAGATTTTTTAGAAGTTGGGAATGGTGAAAAATTCATCGACCATTTAAACAACAAACTGCTATTATTGTGCTTATATTTTCTTGGTAAGACTACATTTTCGCTATAATAGTTGATTGGAACTGAAATACTTTTAATATACGATGCTAAAGTAATAACGATAATTGAAACTGAGAGACATCTTATTATTACCACTATAATAAAATCACTCACAAATCTCAATGAAAAATATTTTAAACGTATGCTTTGAGGTATAGAACAAACATATTTTTGATATATACTCAGTGACATAGAAGTCCGAACACCCAGTAAAAAAAAATTATTTCGGCGTATTTGGCGTACATATGAGTTCGTAATATGTAAATTATTAAAATTTCACTCCAGTCGGGAGAGGACAATCTAAGTTTCTGCTCACCAACTTTAATAATGGGTTGAAGGTTCACGATTTCTTACCTAATCCCTAATGTGTCTAGGCATACTCATAATCGGGTAACCAACATCCTTCTGGGGATTCCATGTCATTCATATATCATGTCGAAGAGCCATCAGAGTTTGAAGAGGACGCTGTATCAACCTTCTACCTATTATGTCCTACACATGTTCAATTGGGAATAAATCCAAGGATCTTGTGGGCCAAGGTAGGAGACAAATTTGAGCCAGGTGGAAGTAGTCCAAGATTTGTTTGCCTATATGTGGTCGTACGTTATCTTGCTAAATAGTTGGATTCTGAAGTGTGCTGAGGTAAGGAATCAGGTGAGGTTCCAATATTTCTTTAACGTATCGATGTGTACTCATGTAGCTCCTGATGAAGACTAAAGGTGACATTGAGCCGTAAGCAATGGCACCCCATAGCATAACTCCAACAGGGCGATATACATGCCGCTCCACAAAAAATTAAGGATTAAACGTTCGCCTCGTCTTCTTTTCACCCTCGCTCGACCAGCATACATGTCTAGGCAGAACCGGAATTCCTCACTGAATACGAAGGTGTGCCATTTCTGATTCCACACTAGTCGTTCTTGGCACCATAGAAATCGATGTCTTCGATGTTCCAGAGTAAAAGATAACACCAACTGAGGTCGGTATGAAAAAAGTACAAACCTTCTTAACCGTCTTTCAACACTTCGCATTCCAATGACCACTCCATGTTCTGCAAACCACTGAGTTGCTATTGCCCTTGTCGATGAGAAACGATCTCTTAGAGCTAATAACCTCATGCGACGACCTTAGCCCTCTGTTGTCCTGCTCACTCTTCTTGGTGCAATGCCTGATAACATCTGACAACAGTATCCACACTCCTGTTTATTCTGCCAGAAATTTCTCGGAACGACAGCCCAGCTTCCCGAAGACCAATAATTCGACCTCTCTCGAACTCAGTTAGCTGCCGATAATTTGCATTTCTTCGCATTCTAGTCATGCTCAACACTTTTTGGTAAGGTAACGTTTAAAGCCACTGTACTCGAATAAATTCTGTATTCTGTTATTAGAATGGACCGGTTCATCCAGTACTTACAGCAAAAAATAATTGAATAAAAGCAGGAATATTCAAATGATACCGCACAAATTCTAATCTTGTTTAAGACTATTATGATAAACATGTACTTGTAGTATTTTTGAGATAAAATAATATTTACTTGGTGTTTGGGTTTCTATGTCACTGAGTATATTTTGAAGACAAATAAAGAACATACTACAGTTTAACAAGGTTCTTTGAAAAAATAGATAAAAAAATTTTAGCCATACTATAGTTTGATATTAATTGTATTCACAAACTGAATCAAATATTCCAATGGTCCAAATTTCCCTTCTGTCCACAGCGTTCACATTTTTCGGTTGAAATTACGTGCTAGCTGGATGTTCGAGATAGCCAGTGTGTCCAAATCGCAATATATTTACAGTTGTAACAAACTGACGAAGTATATGCAAGTTTTTATGCTTTTATGTTGCGTAAGGGTCGCATTAAGTAAGTTAACTAGCTACTAGCCGGAGAGTTTACACGCGGACGAGACAGCTAGTGGGATAGTGATGATAACACACTGCGTAGAATACGTAGTACCACTCGCTCAGTAGCTAACTAGCTAGCGAGTGTAAACTACCTCCTACCTCTTCTTTTCGATATGTTTTCTCGTTGTGTTAATGGGTATTGTTCTGTCGAAAAATGAAGTGGAATGTAAATAATGTTGTGGAATTTCTCAGCATCTACCTTCTGAGACGCAATCTCTCATTGTCTTTTCATTTTAGATGCTTTTTTATAGCACCAACTTAAGCAACGACTACCGCACGGTTTCTATGTCACTGAGTATAAGTTGATTCTTAACTCGTTAACGAATTTACTATTGGATTACAATTGATTTATCACAGACAACAACTGTATCTCGGAAACCTGCAATATCTGTATCAGGAAAATTTGATTCATGATATTTTGGGCCCTGGAATTTACAGTTCCACTATTGAACATCCGTTGTGAATCATTCTGTATATAAATTAATATAACTTGTGATAATAATCCCCAGTCCAAAGAACTGTTGAATTTCATGACCATAACGGACAATTGTCAATTTTTTAGAATTTTCAATAACTTTTATTATATTTTAGAATTAACTAGAAACCGTGAGTTTCATTTAAAACTTTTTAGAATTTTCAATAATTTTTACTATATTGTGGAATTAACTAGAAACCGTGAGTTTCATTTAAAACACTAAATTATATTGTTTTATTTCATCGTTCATATTGTAAATTCCCATTTATTCCGAGAATCAAATTTTCAGCACGAATTCAAGATAAATATATGGTGCGGTATCTTTGGAGATAGTTTGTTAGGTCCATATGAATTACCAGCAAATTTGAATGGTAACTCATATTAATAATTTTTACAAACAACTCTTTCCGATCATCTTGAGGATTTGCCATTCGATTGAAGAAGATACATGTGGTTCATGCAGGAAGGAGCACCACCTCATTATCGTATAATAGTTAGGAATTATCTCGACTACCAATATCCTCATCGCTGGATTGGCAGAGGTAGTGAATTTCCGTGGCAGCCTTGAGCTCCCGAAGGCAATCTGTCTATCATTCAGCCAAATAATGAATAAGCTTATTAACACGTTCACGACGAAGCTATATATGGTACATTTCACTCGTGGTCGAACATTTATTTTTAAGATCACTTTCTGTGACGAAGTGTACCACTAATGGTACATTTAGAATCTTACTAACAGCCGTCGTGCGCCAGTATTGGTACATCGGTATAAAGACATACAATGCTTTGTAAAATCCTGCGTTTTTGAGGTTAGCTTTTAATATTGTAGCAACGGCTGTAGAAATGCAGTCCCTATATTCATGTACCATCGTTGGTGCATCCGTCAACAGGTTAGGGAGATACGGATAGGTACCCAAAAATGAAGAAAAATAATAGCTGTGATATCAAAAAATATTATTTTTCTTGCTAGAGAGTAACGTATTAATCAAAATAAATGAAAAACAAAAATAAACAAATGCTTATACATTCCAACTCATATTATGTGTTTACGTTTAAATTTGATGTTCAAATCATTACATGGATCAAATTTGTTACAATTAACATAATAAAGATTGAAAAAATGGAAACTTGTTTTTAGTCATTAATAACAAATTCCTATTTATGTTTGATAATGAAACACGTCAAACACATGGATGTATGACTTGTGCTGTCTTCACAATAGGTAGTTACACGTCTGGTTGTTGCTCTCGTTTCTTTGGATCCTTTCTCGTCGTGGATTCGTTTATAACACATAACATCACGTTTTCTTGTATTCTTGGTAGGTTCATCGTATTTTTTAAATTTATGAGTAACCAAAGAAGCTAGTGATTGCGATTTTTTTTCTTTGGTCTCTTCAAATCACCGTCATTTCCATCATCGTCATTATCACTAAGCAAAAACTGATCAACGATTTTCTCTCTTATTTCTAATATGTCCACCTTTTTTGCATTGTTTCCATAGTTGTTGAAGACACACCAACTATTTACAACACGTCCCCAACACAATTTCGAAAAAGACCTTTCTATACCATTTAACAGATTTTCTTAGTGATGTGTAATATGAAGACATCTGATCAAACACATCCACGCCTTTTTTAGCCTTGTTATAGACAATAACCACTCTGGGTTTTACGACATCCTCATTATGCTGGTTTTCGCCGGTAGGAAGTCGTACATATGTATGGTTCGGTTCAGTGGTTACCATCTAAATTGGTGTCTTATCAAAATATTTTATTACTCTCCCTCCATCATCACTTTCTTCTGCATAAATCTCCCCTCTCTTGAGTCTTTTTCCAGAGATTGTCTTTGGGGTGTTCTTTCTATTAGCTCTCAGTGTTCCGCATGTATATGCCTTACATTTTAGTTGGTCTTGACACAACCGCACACTGCTGTAGAAATTATCGATATATAGTATTCGCCCCACATATTGTGATCCCTGCCATTAGCTGCATACATACATCACATGTATGTCCTTTGGTACAAGTTACCTCATTATTTTTGCCAGCATATATGCTTAAGTTGTAAGTATATCCTTCTGGAGTACATACTTTGTATAATTTTACGCCATATCTGTGGGTCTTGTTGGGGAGATATTGGCGAAAAACCAATCTACCTTGCCAGGGTATCATAGTCTCGTCTATAACAATATCTTCTCCCGGAACAATTGTTGACTGAAACTGTCGACAAATCAGGTCCACGATATTCCTCAATTTAAATAATCTATCTACTCTCTTGGCAGGATCTTCATTGTTCGAAAATTGCAAACACTTTAGTAGGCATTCCAACCTATCCCTCTTCATAGTCTTTTGGATACGACGATTTCCATAGATTTCTGTAGATGTCCAATACATCCGCATTTTTGGAAGATGAGAGATATCCATCATCAACATGATCGCAAGAAACTTTTGTATTTCTCTTCGATTGGTATCTTTCCATTTCTTCATAAGAGATCTAGGACGAATTCGGTGACTTTCAATATATTGATTGGCATACCTATTGGTTTCCAGGACAATAATGTCAAGAATTTCGTTTGTTATAAAATGACTGAATTTTATAAGGATTGGTCAAATCAACATTTCTATCTACAATCCCTGTGTTTTGAAACGAAAATTGAAAGGGGGGGGGGAACTAAATAAGTACAAGGGTCCCAATTATTTGTTTGGGCTACCGAACCTAACAAGTCTTCATGATTATCATCATCATTGTTATCATTAGCATATAAAACATCGTCGGCTGATAAGACATTATCAGCATACTCATTATCGCAATCGTCGCTGGAAGGAACATAGGAATCGCTGGAATCTGGATACGGCTCAGATTCTTCTGAAGAGTAATAAACATATCTTCCCGGTTGGGATCGTGTTCGGGATGATGAAGGTATTTCTTCTTCCATTTCCACATTTTCGGAAAGGGTAGTTAAAAGGTTAATAGATAAGTTATCTGGAGCAGGAATATTGCGGGGTGACTCCTTAACTTTAACTGTTAAACCAGAATTAGTACGAGCCACAGCAGAACATAAATTCTTGGATGTGTTACCCGATAAGTTTTCAGGAGCAGGAACATTTCTGGGTGACTCCTTATCTTTAACTGTTAAATTCGAACTAGTACAGCACTAGCTGCAGTTTTTTCCAACAATTTCAATTTTTTTTCACTTGTCGAAGCCATGAATTTGTAACAAACAGCCTACTTGCAAAAGTTACAAAAATTGAACAAGAGTCATTTTACCTCATGCTTATGCGTGAGAAAAAGTAACAAAAAGTCACATGGTCAACAATTTAACTGGTTCTTGCGGTAAATAAATACACGTGATTGTGAAAACATTACAGTAAAATAGAAAATAATAATTGTCTTTATCACCTTTTCTAGTATTATATATTACTAATTATTACTACATAAAAGAATAAACAATTGATTTACCCGAACTGTCTGCGATAAAAACACTTTCTGTTCTCCGTTTTTATTGTGCTAAAATTTCTATTCCGCCAGTGGCGTAAAATTTGCGAACGATTAACCAGTCACTTGCCCCTGTCGTACGCCTCTGTTAGTAGCCATAATCGTTTGTTTAGTACGGTATACAGTGTCTACACTTTCTTTCAAATATGAAATGGATACGTAAAACAGTTTTAAAGTACTAAGCACAAATAGTTTTCAAATTTTTAAACAAACCACCTTATAACTCAGTAAGCAGCTACATTTTGTTTAGGTGTTTTGGGTTAAATGTTCATAATTTGAACTCAGATACTGATCCTAGCAGCGAGGATCGGCTGTTTCTAAATAAATATTCGCTTTCAAGACCTCTCTGCAATGTAATGTCATTGGAAATTATTATATACATTCAAATATGTTACAACTTTTAATCACAGAATATTCGCCAGCTTTAATGCAAATTTTCATGTAAACAAAAGCAGTTCACCAAACTATACGGGATTTTTCAAAAATAGAATTTCTGAAGTAGCTAGGTATGGAGTTGCCATTTACACTAAATTACTATTAGCGACAACTTCTTTTGAACCTGTAGCTATACAACTATTAACACGATAACTGTATGTAGTTAAAATTTCTTTCTTTCTCCTTATTAAAAATACAACCAACAGTAAATGTTCTCGCAAATGGAATGAGAACCACTGTAATTTTGTATTCACAAAATTTTTCTTATTTCCACAATAAATTGGATTTTAGTATATATAGTATTTCCTCGGAGAGATTGTGCTCATTATAGATTCAGCAAAAGGGAAAGCTATTCATCGATGTCGGTTATTAACTCTCAAAGCAAATATGGCCCAATACGTTATTAATAATTTGAAAAGGGAATGTAATTTTAGCTGTAACGGAGAACTCCTGCTAAAAGATTATATCATGCGAAAAATTAATTTTTTGTATCATATTTAGAAATAAGTCGTTGTAAGTTACTTAAAGGTGTACTACCTTTTTCTTTTCTGTTTAGATTTTTCGTATAATATTATGGTCTGTCGCTGAACACCTTTATGAATGATATTTGCCAAAAATTTTTTATTTGCCACTTAAATTTCCCAGACAAAAATTTCCGGTTTCCCAGGGCAAGTATAATTGTTACCAACAATTTATCGACAAATGACATTTCATCAGGTATTATCAAATTGGTAACGCAATTGGTATTACGTAAAACAGTGTGCCAACATTCAAACATAATGATATCATATCTAGTACACGGAAATTAGCAAAAATAGAAGAAAAAAATTAAAATAAGCTGATTTTTTCTGAGTTGGTAGTTAACGGGGGTAGCAATACAGGATCGAAAATTTCCCACCCCTAACTGGTAAGCTTCACCCATATTTCACCCCTATTGTGACACCGCGTCGGTTTTTCTATAATATCTTGAAAATATGATATTCCACGGCAAAAACAGAAGTATGGAATAATGTTCAGAATTAAATTTTCTATAAAACATGTCCTTTAGGTCGTTTGCAGAATACTAAGGGTTTTTACGTTAGCTGGTCGCAAAGGTAGGGGTAGGTACCAAAAACGCTTTTGGTGGGCAACACAATATTCTTTTTTGTAGTATTTGGCTTAAGCAACTTCTTATATTGATATAGAGTTTCATAAGTATCAAAAATACTCATTATTAGACCCTGAACCAAACTGGTTTCCACACCACCCAGGAGGTATAGTTTGCTGGCGCGTTTTTTATGTGGTTTCCCCTTGAGGCCTAATCCACTAAAGTCATTTATTCTTGCTCGAATTCAAAATCCTTGGTACGTTCTGCATTAGAGCATCCTTGTCCATGCATACACATAACCGAACATTTTAAACCAACCTTGAAACATCCACATCGCTTTCCGCAGCCCATTTTGCAGGCACACGATATTAGTTTTAAGATTGATGAAGGAGCTGGTGCCTCAGTAGTAAAAACAAGTATTAAAATAACACCTGATTTCTTCCATCCCCATTATTCTGGCTGTAGAACATTACCACGCAAAGTTTGAATTTGGTGGCAAGCCCGCAACGAATGTTGTTGCAAAGCTACAAAGGTCGGGGGTAGTTTTGCCAAAGTAACCGTGTGACTAGAATTGCCAACCGAGGTGTTAAACAGAACATACCTCTGATGATTTATAGACGATTCATTTTTGTATGCTTTATATAGTGCAAGTATAAATTTTTCGCCTGCCTCAGTAATCTCCTGGTTTGTAGAATTTGGTTTGATAAAGGTTTCAACAACTTCTCGTAAATTTGGATTCGAATTTAATAGATTTGTTGTTTGGAGTTTGCATTTACCAAAATAAGCCAACGTTGTGTCACTACCACTATATGCGTGAGCAAAAAGAACTGTTTCCCTTGAGTTCTTAAGGACATTTGACATCTGTAAATCTTTATAACTATAATTTCTTGCTTTTATAGTACCTTGGGCCTCGCTTAGTAGTCTTATATCCTTTTCAGTTGGCGTAAGGGCAATAATTAAGGTAAGAAGATGGACATCTTGTCCTACAACTACGACCGTTTCGGATTCAATACTTTTTCGAATAGCAGTCTGTTGAGAAATAAATCGTTCTTTGTTGGCAAGGTTACTTAATAATTTTTTCTTCAGTGTCCATAATTGGCGTATTTTCTTCAATAATAACCCCGTCGGTTTATTTCCTTTGTCCTTTTTCTCACCCCGCATACCCTCTCTCCCAGCAAACACAAAAACATATTGAATACATATATGTTACATATTTTTTGAAATATAAAAGTCACAGTTATATAAATCTGAAGTCCCAACTAGATAATATTTATGTATTAAATACTGACAAAGGCCGGCACAGCTAGAGAACAATAATGATATAAGAAATACATATTATAAATTATATCTCAAATATTTCCAAATTACTATGTAATGTATATGTAAAAATGAGATAATATCTAGAGAATATTTATGTATTAAATATTACATAATATAGATGTAACAAAAGTTACCTAATTTTTCTCTTGCCTCACCCCTTACCAAAAATATTTTATTTCATTGGATCTATGAAAAAAGTCAGTGAAATTCTTAATTTATAATAAATTCAGAAAAATCTGTTGAAACATTATTTTTCATAAATGAAATGAAATACAATATTTTTAGAAGTGTTGATGGCCAAAAGATTAAGGAACGATTGCTACTATATTATTCAATACCTACCTTATTAACAGCCCAACTGCGCACAGCAAATTCACAGTATTTATACCTATATGTGAATAACTCCTCTCATACAATAAAAACCGACCAGATGTGTACAATATGTAACCAGCAGGCCAATGAATGCCTGGAACATATCATATTTGACTGCCCATTGTATGCTGGATTAAGAAATACAGTCATAGGAAGACGAAAGCATTCAGACGATCTAGATTGCCTTCTTAATTCAAACGATCTCTTACTATTGAAGCAATTGCATGGTTTTATCAGCGGAGCAATGAAAATTAGATCATTCATTATTAATGATTAGATATCCACAGTATCTCTACATAAACAATTTATAGTATAGGATTAGTTATGGGAATTATGCGTTGTCTTATATTTTTTTTCTGCTCTTCTCTATTGCTGGACTATTATGTGCTGTACGCTGTCTTTAAAAACATGTAAATTTTAAATCATTGTTTCTTGTAATACCTTTTATCTATCATGTTAGTTTAGGAGTATATATGTATTTTATATTTACTATATAACCGACTCCTTGTTCATGTACTTTGTATAAAAGAACAATAAACTATTCTATTCTATTCTATTCTATTCTACCTACCTTATGAATCTTTCAAACTTAAAGCAACTTAATACAATTTAATATTTATATATTTTAAATGGTATTTATCTACCTCTGGAATTTAGTAGCTGGTACTTAGTTACTAAAAGAACACCAAATAGATGCATATAAGTACATTTATTTTATTAACATAAAAAAGAGAAACTAAAAACAAAACAATAATTAACCATGGAAAATATTCTCTTCGAACACGTTTCGAGGTCCACTTGTAAGCGAGTTGGCAATATTAAGGGATATTATCCATTGTTTTCAAGGGTTACAGTTTCATCCATCTTTTCCCCCTGGAGTCTCTTTACTTATCCCTATCCACACCAAGGTGATTTGATCAAAATCAGTGCATGTCATATTAAACTGTTTCAGCAACGTTTCTAAAAATGTAGGTGTATATATTATTTATATTAAATAAATAAATCATATAGTAACAATACCTTGAAATAACTTATTTGATTTTTACTTCCTTATTTTGTAGTTATTTCTATGTCCTAACCATGAGTGAGATGTCTCTGAATGATGTATTTCTGGTTCACCATCACCATTGTTAGATTGTACTACGTATCGTTTTTCTGTCTTATTGATAAATCACAGAAGTCTTTCAATGTTTTTCGTTTTAAGCAGTTATTTTGCCTAAAATTCATAATTTATATTAATCTAAGTATTCGAATATAAATAACTTTCAACAGATAAGTGTTAATTAATCCATTTCAAGATATTTTGTCTGGACCTACTACCTGTGGTCAGAGGATTAAAGATGAGTATTTTATTTGATATTATTACAAAATCTACTTGAGCCCTAAGTATTTGTTTCGGATTAACGACTCCCTACAGAGGGAATTATTGTTAAATCATGTCTAAGTTGTAAGTTAAAACGAAAATATTATCTTGAAAAGTACTTTAGTGAGATAGGTATAATGTGATTTGTAATTGTTCACTTCATTGTAAATTTTAATATAATTAACCTTTTTAATACGTTTGTTAAATAATCTTTTGTAAACGACATTGAACGGCTTCATCGGCGATGCCCCTTGCCTGTTGAAAATAATAATAATTACACTTACATGATGTGATCTCCATTCCTCCACAAACAAAACTAAAATCAAACACACAGACAAAACTAAAGAAAAACCTTTTAAAACGTTATTATACAGGTATGTGGGCAGATCGACTCGTGACAATTTAAAGGTTATAATATTGAAGAGCTTTCTTCTTTTTCTTTAGAAAAACACTAGACGAGGTTTGTAAGAAATACATATGAAATATATAAAATATTTTATGTAACAAATTTTACGTAATAAATATATATACAAAAAATTTCATATTTATGTAGCAGAATTTACATCTTGAATACATATAAACTTAGATATATCCAATATATAAAACATTTTATAATATAAATATTGAGAATATATAACAAAATTTATAAAGATTTTGTTACATAAATACTACATAAAAAATATATAAACATTTTATATAAAAATAATTCCTCCCCTGTTATGTATTTTTATGTAACATATACATTTGTTTGCTGGGCTGCCTATGTAGCTTTGACTTTACATTGTATTTCGATGCGTAAAGCATTCTGTATTAGCTACCTGCGATTTGAAATATTATCGGGTTGCGTTGTATTCAGTTATGTACCGTGTTTAATATAACGACATTTTAATTTTTGTTTAACCCTACAGTTTACGCTTTAATAGCAAAGAAAATAATAAAAATACCGAAAAATGTCATATGACCTTTTTCATAGAAAATTTTGTTATCAATACTTTTGTGTACATATGTTTTTTCCGTAACATGGAGCGTTTAAAAGATATTGCAAAAAAAACAGTGCGGTGACCCTAAAGGGGGTGAAAGGGGGATGAAGCTTACCCCTTTGGGGTGAGAACTTTTTGGATATGTATTCCTACACACATAAGCTAACTACCCTAAAAATTTCAGCTTATTATAAATGTTTTCTTGTATTCTGCAAAAATTTGGCTAATTTCCGTGTATTAATCAATGTTGGAAAAGAGAAGTCAACTGCAGATTCACACAAAATTTGAAAACCCAACAAGCAAATTTTAACAATTATACGAATGATACCAAATTAACTCAAAATCATTATCAACAACACAGATTGTGTGTCCAGCTTTGGCTAGATCATTTCACTCAATTACTGCCAATGGTTTTGAAAAATAAGCTTCCCAAAGTCGTTTTAGTTCATATTTAATAGATTTGATTCTTCAATCCTTCAAAAATCCCCATTTTTATAGATTTTTCATCCATTTATTTCCTTCATACATCAAGGATTTTCCTAAATATTTTTCCAGATACAACAAATTTTAGCCTAAACCTTGGTCACGAATATCTAAGAAATTTCAGAAATGTCCTTATCTTAGTTGAGATGTCGATCAATGCTTAAGGCACATAACTGTAACTTTGCTCAGCAATTTCTTCCTGTGAATTGAGAAGAGCTCATTCTCTTTGCCTAATTTTTTCTACGCATTTGAGCCGGACTCAGAGATCCTGGAAATGATTATTCTCATTCTGCTTTCAAAGCTTTTCCAGAAATTTGAATCATCAGTCACTCCATTTAAAGTTCATTTTCTTGTATCCCGCCACTTTAACAATTTTTGAAAATGTAGATAACTCTTTGAACCGGGTCCACATCAGTAGATATGTACGTAGTTCGTCGCTGTTCGTCGGGATACTTTTTGATGTGGAGGGGGTGAAGCACCAACCCGGCGCGTATCCAGGTAGCGGATAGGTGAAGGGCCTCTGAGATGATTTTATATGAGGAGGAGGTCTGCGGAGCTCGTTGTGTTTAAAAACTCAACTGGCAGCCCTCGAGTACCCTGCCGCGAACCAACTTTACCTGTCCCAGCTGTAGTATCGTGGCTAAGGGATTGCACACAGGGTTACGATGCCGGATAAAATTTCGAGCTTACCTCGAAATTACCTGTTATACCAATGTCTCCTGGCTGTCTGTGGTCAAGTCTCGCGGGACAGTGGGATGGGGGGGGGGGTCTTGGCTTTAATGCTCGGACCAAGAGGAGACAACCTAATTAAAAACCTAAAGTCAAGGTGGGAAACCGGGCCGAAGAATGCGTGGCTATATAGAAGAATAGTCCTTACTGGTTTCGACCTTGGAGCACCGGGGGGAACTCCATTGTATTGAACCCCTTACCTCTGCATGCGGGCTGCAGCGGTGGACCGTAATGACCCTAGTTTCTCGTGGGACTATTTATGGAAAAAGAAAGAAAAAGTAAAACTTCCACCGGAGAAGTAGTGGAGAAAACCTCCACCTCTTCATCCGGGCACCTCACAGAGGGAAAAAAGGCCAAACGGCTCAAAGGTCGTATGCCGTTCGACCTTCCAAAACTGGGAGAACTGGGCGGCATAGACGACCCACTGAGAAAATGCCTCAGTGGAGCAGGGGTGCGAAAATACATGCGACTCCTCAATCAGGGAATATCCCCTGAAGAGGCCAGGAAGCAGGCTATTCAGCGCCCAACCCCCCCGAAGGAACCACCAACGGCGAACACAAAGTTTAAAAGAGGCCCGGAGACTATTACTCCTCCACAACGACCTCTAAGCAAGAAACCAAAAACAGCTGCAACGGTAACCGAGCAAGCCACTGGTTACGCAGCAGCTGTCAAAACAGAGAAAGCTTTTAGGTTGGGAATAATGCCCAAGGATTATCTTGGGGTCATCCTGAAAGCAGAGCAGCTCTCCACACTGGAAGACACTCTGTGCCAAAGCAAAGAGAAGGGAATCCACTTCTCAGGTATCCATTTTCGTTGTGGAATTATACTGGGGGACTGTGGGTCACAAGAATCGGCAGACTGGCTCATGAGGTCAGCGCCGAAATTGAACTCTTGGGAAGGACCCGAATTGGTGGCTCGAAATGGAGACGATATCCCAAAGCCGGTCACCATAACGGTGTTCTTCCCAAGAGGCCACGACGCAAAATCGGAGAAGATCCTCCAAATTGTCGAGGTTCAGGACTTCAACCTCACTACTGGGGGTTGGAAGATCCTAAACTCGAAAAAAGAGGTACAAGGAACTATCCTCAAGATTAGGATCGATCACCAATCTGGGGAGGCTCTGAAGGCAGGAGGTTACGCGCTAAACTTCCGTTTTAGGCGTATTCCTGTCTCGGGGCTGGGAGGATCCAAAGGACATGGAGATACCCTCCACATCCGGAACCTCTGGAAAAATGGAAAAAAGCGAAAGCTTGACCTTGGGCAAGCCCGATATCTCCTCCGGCTCTGCTGGGGTGACTGGGGATGCGGATATCGCCTCTGCATCCCGGAAAACCGGGCGGAGCAACCTGGGGGTCGAGAGTCTGACTCAAGATCAAGAAACCCGCTCGAACTCCGAGGAAGATATTGAAATGGTGGACGAGGAGGGTCAGGGAGAGACAAAGGAGGGGGGGCGAATAGAGGTTGAGTAACTCGGCCTTTTTCATCCATAATAATTCACCTTCACGTTCACGACTGTAGCTCAGATTGACCTGCATCATGCGAAGAGAGCTTCAGCCGTGATTGCAAGGTTGTTCGCTAGACTACAACTGGATATTGTACTGCTCCAAGAACCATGGATCAACAAAAAAGGACAAATCAAAGGTTTGGCATGCAAGGATTTCAAATGGATTTATGATCAAAGGCAAGTATTTCCGCGTGCCTGTCTAATCCTGAGAAATAACATAAAATATATTTGTGTTTCAGAATACGTGTCACGAGAGCTTGTTCCAATCATGGTTCACCTCAACATTGGGGGTATCGACCGAGACATCGTCATTGCCTCTGCCTACTTCGCTGGAGACGTGCCGATGACACCGCCAGAAGAAGTACAAGAGCTAGTGAGTGACTGCAATAGCAGACATCTGCCAATTATAATTGGTTTTGATGCCAACGCACACAATACCGTGTGGGGAAGCACTAATAACAACGCAAAAGGTGAGTGTTTCTTAGAATATCTAAATAAACTAAAAGTGGGGCAACCCCCACCTTTGTCACGAGAGCAAGAGAAGAGATCTTGAACGTAACAATTGTTAATGTTGCTTCTAGGAAAAATGTAAAAAATTGGAGTGTGATGAGCGAGCCATCACTTTCCGACCATAGGATCATCGAATTTAGGATAGAGGGAAATATCACCTCGATTCCTACAATCCGAAATCTTAGAAATACTGATTGGTCTCTTTACAAGACCAATCTGAAGGACAATTTGGAACAAATCGAATTGAATGGGGTAAATCACCCGCACTACGACCTCACTCCTCACTCGAACAGATCAGTGAGGCAATGATGGAAGCTTTTCGTTCCAGTTGCCAACTGTCAAAAGCTCGTTCAGAAAAGGTCGCTCCTTGGTGGAATGAGAACCTGTCAAACCTCAGAAAAGAGGTCCGGCGGCTCTTTAATAGAGCCAAACGTGACGGTAATTGGCAGAGGTACACTGAGAAGCTTAGTCAGTACAATAAAGAGATTAGGAAGGCCAAAAGGCTCAATTTTCAAGCCTTTTGCGAAAAGATCACTTCCACTCACACAGCGGCCAGACTACAAAAGGTCATGGCAAATGGGGGACCTAACCCCAGTATGTCGCTGAAAAGGCCAGACGTATTATACACGGAAGGTGAAGAGGAACGATTGATTCTTCTTCTTAGAACCCACTTTCCAGGTAGTGAACCAGCAACAAACACTGAACTAGCAATGAATTACACCAAAAAATGCCGCAAGGAAGATTGGGACAATGCTAAGAAAATATTTACCAGACAACGGTTGGAATGGGAAATAAGTACCTTTCAACCATATAAATCACCAGGAGTGGATGAAATATTTCCAGCACTTCTGCAGCAAGGGATAGAGGAGATTCTTCCTCGCCTGCTGAAGATCACAAGATGCAGTCTAGCAGTTGGTCTAATACCTAGAAAACGGAGAAGGGCAAGGGAAACCTCCATACCAAAAATAGGAAAAAAGATGGGACTGATCCCCGATCTTTTAGACCCATTTGTCTAACATCGTTCCTACTCAAAACGATGGAGAAAGTAGTGGATAACTACATAAGAACAGAGAATCTGGAGATCATACCACTTCATGAATGTTAGCATGCTTACAGAGCGCGTCGATCAACTGAGACGGCTCTGTATCAGCTGACCGAAGTCATCCAGAGAACTCTGAACAACAAATAAATCGCAATGTGCGCATTCCTGGATATATCTGGGGCCTTTGACAACACAGCTCATGTGTCTGTCAAAGGAGCACTAAAAAGGCGAGGAGTCAATAAAGCCATTGTAAAATGGATGTATGAGTTGTTGACGACGAGGATAGCTGAGACACAGGTGGGGAATCAAACCACCTCAGTTAAAGCCACTCGGGGGACACCTCAAGGGGGAGTGATATCTCCCTTTGTATGGAGCCTCGTAGTAGATGAATGCTCTACAGGCTAACGGAGCATGGCTTCGAATGTATGGGCTCTGCTGATGACATAGTTCTAATAGTCAGAGGCAAGTTCGAGAGCACCTTGTGTGATTTGTTACAAGAGGGCCTCAGAATCATTGAGCAATGGTACTTGTCAGTGGGGCTAAACATTAACCCAAACAAGACCATAGTAATTCCATTTACCCGGAAAAGAACACTTCCAGCCATGAAACCCATATCCTTAAACGAGGAAATCATAGAATGGAAATCAGAAGTTAAATATCTAGGGATAACCCTAGACAGTAAGCTTCTGTGGAATAAGCATGTTGAAATAACTGCTAGTAAAGCAATAAGAGCTTTGATGGCGTGCAGAAATCTAGCTGGTAAGAGGGGGGGCTGTAACCCAAAAATACTACGATGGATGTACGCCATGATTGTGAGACCAGCAGTTACGTATGGGACAATAGTTTGGCATACAAAAGCAAGTTAGTACAGCACGAGGAAGACCCTCGACAAAGTACGAAGGCTTGCCTGTTTGTGCATCACTGGAGCTATGAGAACGTGTCCAACTAGGGCACTTGAGATCATTACAGATCTCACACCTTTACATCTGGTGATAGAAAGATCTGCCCAAGAGGCAATTCTTAGAATATCTAAGCAAGGTTCAGGCAATGAGAGTATTAAAAATCAGGGAGCCTGGTCCTCTCTAACAAGATACATCTCATCAGCGAATCTTCCCTGTGACGAAATGATCAAGAAAGTAAGTATCGAAAAGAATTTCACTACGATGCTTAATATGAGGAGAGACTGGGAAAGGGAATACACCACCCAAACTCTCAAAGAAAACACCATTAGATGGTATACGGATGGTTAAAAAACCACCACTGGAGCAGGCGCTGGAGTATTTGGGCCTGGCACTAGATACTCATTATCATTAGGCTTCTTCCCGAGCGTCTTTCAGGCAGAAATACTTGCGATTGAAAGATGCGTGGAAATGAACAAAGAAAGAAACTATCAGAAATGTGACATATCGATCCATTCTGATGGTTAAGCAGCTATCAAAGCATTGATCTCCCATGTCATTGACTCAAAATTGGCATGGGAGTGCCGAATAAAACTTGATGAATTAGTCAAAAATAATAGGGTATCTTTAGTCTGGGTTCCTGGCCACTCTGGAATCACAGGAAATGAAGAGGCTAATACACTTGCCAAGATGCCAGGAAAGGAGCACAAACGCCCTTTATCGGCCCGGAGCCTTTCTGTGGTGTAGGAAAATGCTTCTATAAGAAAGAGTTTCAGAAGAAGGAGGAAACCGAAAGAGAAGCACTCTGGAGGTGCCTTCCCGGGTTGGAACATTCCAAAAAGTTCCTGCGGAACTTTGACACTGCTAGATCCAAAAAATATTTGGACCTCAGTGAAAATAAGCTACATCTCCTCACGGGCTTTCCCACAGGGCAGTGCCGCCTTAAGAATCACCTAATGAGCAGAAACTAACGAGTGTAGATTCTATGGGGAGGAGGATCAAACTCCGGATCACCTAGTTCTGTAATACCCCGCCATTACAAGCCATCGCAAGAAATGCTTCGGACAAGAAACTTGTAAGAGTGAGGGTATAACCTCATGGAAGCCGGTCCAAATACTAGAGTTCATTATAACCCTGGAACTGGAAGGCGAGCTGTAGTAGTAGCGAGAACAGCTGTGATAGGGGGGCACAATAAATCTTAGGTTTGAGTGCATTGTAACCCCGTTAAAATTTAATCTAATCTAACTCTTTGATTGCAATGAACACCTATGATATAAATGTGGGCGTTAAGAAGAGATTTTAGCCACTTTTAGACAGATATATCCTCAAACTTTGGATTCTTCTTCGGTTCTTCAGTGCTGTTGTATCCTATCCTCAAGTGTAGTTCTCAACTATGTCGCCGTATCGTTTGTTTATCTCTTATTATCTCATCTTCTAGTCTGTTAATATGTTCAACAAACTATTGTTACGCATCATTCTTTTGTTAACAAGTCACGCCGTGTTCGAAATTTTATTTCATGTAACGTCGTCTCCGAGGAGGTATCGTCATGTGTGTTCTGTATGAGGCGTCATTTAATTTTTCGGGCACTATATTCTTTCCACCATCTTTTTTTCGGCACATCTGAGTACCACCTTGTATATTCTCAATGTTATATTTTCATTTATTTCATAATATTTTTTGTATGCTCCTTGTAACAAATTATTTTTAGATTTTGTTGTTGATTTATTATTTTTGCTGTCGAGATACGGGCGTTCTATGTGCTTGACACCAAGTTGACATCTGCACTGTTGACATTCAGGTGGAATTATAGCGCTCATTACATATCCACGCGTTAGACGTATGTGGCCAATGCGTTGTTAACGTTGAATTCTCTTAAGTTTTGAATGAGCTCTGCCAGAGAGGTTTTTCTTATTTAGTGTTTGAAAGAGGCTCCTGAGTATTCATGAGTTTGTACTAGTACGGGTATCACGTTACTTGATGGACTGACCGACATGTGAATAGGTTCCAGAAATTCTTGAGGGCACTCCAAGTTAAGTGAGACGGGTGATGAAATTATGTATTTCTCAACCCATCGGTGTAGTTTACTCGCCGGATATGAATTCGAGCCAAATAATAACCTGGAATATTCCACAACAGTGTATATGCTCGAATTTAATCGGAAATAGTATATAGACAACTGTGTCGTATAAAAGAGCTGAACGATTGTAACTTCCGACGATTAATAAGAGAAGTATTTAATGTGTTCACTTGATTTTTGCCAAGAAGGAATAGGAAAAATATACCTACGGAATGCAACACTCAGTCTCATTATTGTAATATTATACAAAAATGTGTTGTTTGTACTATATTCCACATTCAAGTACAATATTTTTTTCTTTTTTAAATCGTCACCAGCTTTCCCACTTTCAATAGCTGGATACGTCATTGATAAAACCGTTTAGTAGGAATAAAACGGATTGCAATTTTATTATAATAATAGAATTCATACAATGATAAACGATTCCAGCTTTATCCAAAACGAGCCGTTTCTATAAGAGTTTTGGAGAGTATTACATGATAAACGCCGGCTATTGAAGTTAAAATTCAATTCTTTTTTCGTTATGATATAGAAACACTCATATTTATTATTTTTATCAAAGTAACATATTAAAGTAAGTTATCATCTGGAATAAAGTTTGATTTGATAACAATGTACTATAAATTGAGTTGGATTTGTATTAAACAACAACGAAAGAAGAACATCTCTTATTTTCACAAAATAGCGTTCAAATGATTTGAAAATATTTTTGTGCATTTTCGCTTTGGCAGATTTGACATACACCCAGTCTCGGATATGATTATGTACCTATTTAATCATCTTCCAAATAAAACCATTTAAATTATACAATATAATAAACAAGTATACACATTGCACGTGTACGAGTCAATCAAGACGAGTTATTTCATATACTCAGTGACATAGACACCCCGAACACCCAGTGAAAATTATATTTTTTTCGGTAATATTTGGCATACATATCATGAAGTTCGTAATATGTAAATGATTAAAATTACACCCCAATCGGGTAAGGATAATCTAAGTTTCTGCTTACCAATTTTAATAATAGGTTGAAACACCACGATATCTTACACATACCCTAAAAGCTTGCCCAAAAAAGGCGTTTTACGCGCGAGTGAATTTGTCGTTTCGTACAAATGACGCGTTTTACCCGCGAGCTCACTCGAGGTATGTCGAATGGGGCGATTGTTATGATACGTTCGCCCGCAACAGCAGTCGCGCGTGTACTGGTCGAACTCTGGAAGATTCTAGTACAAGTACTGTGTTTTGAATGCGACTTATGCGCGAGTTGAGAAACGCGCGAGTGCATTTGGACATAATGTATGAACTTCTAGTATCTTACACTCGCGTGAGTTCACTCACGCGTATGCACTCTCACCTAAAACGTCCCATCTGGACAAAAACTAAAGTGTCTAGGCATAAGCAGTGGTACCCCATATCGTAACTCCAACAGTACGATGTACATGCCGCTCCACAAAAAATTGAGGGTTACGACATTGTCCTCGTTTCCTTCTTACCCTCGCTCGACCATCATGCATGTCTAGGCAGAACCGGGATTTATTAATGAACACTATTGTGTTCCATTCCTGATTCCACATTATTCTATCTTGGCACCACTAAAGTAAATTTCTTCGATGTTCCAAAGTTAAACGCAACACCAACTGAGGTTGGTATGAGAAATGTCGAAACCTTCCAATCCGTCTATAAACACTTCGCATTCCAAGTATTCTTCCATGTTCTGCAAACCACTGAGTTGCCATTGCCCTTGTCGCTGAGAAACTATATCTTAGAGATAATAACCTTAGGCGACAATTTTGGCCCCTTGATGTCCTGCTCACTCGTTCTGTGTCTCTGGCTTTTCGGGTTGGGCCTTTTTGGTGCCATGCCTGATAACATCTGACAACAGTATCCACACTCCTGTTTATTCTACCAGCAATTTCTCGGAACGACATTCCAGCTTCCCGAAAACCAGTTAGCTGCCGAAAATTTGCATTGAATTGCACTTTGGGCATAATAAGAACTTGTGGATTGTTGTAAGACAACGTTTTAAACCACTTTACTCCAATAAATTCTGTATTCTGATATCGGAATGAACCGGTCCAGTACTCACAGCAAAAAAATAAATTAATAAAAACTGGAATGCAATAGAGCCAAATCGCAATATATTTTTAACAAACCAAGTATATGCAAGTTTTTGTGCTTTTATATTGCTTAAAGCCTCGGTGACACTGGGCTAGTTTACAAGCTGCTAGTCGGCGAGTTTGCGAGTAGCTTGTAAACTTGCTCTGTGTCATTGAGCTTTTTACAATCTGCTTTTTAAGTATCCGATTGTAAAAAAACTGCTTGAAAAAATAGAAAGCCGGTATAATTTACTAGCCATTCGCTGGCATGTTGGCCTGTAAGCTAGTAAACTAGCTGTGTGTCATCGTCGCTGCTAGTGAACTAGTTGCGAGCATCTTTGTGTTTTGGACTTTTGGCTGTTCAAGCTAGGTATGTCGAAGGAAGTAGTTCGCGCGGGAGTAGTTATTTTAGCTTAACTTATGAAGAAGGATTTACAACGAAAACTGAAGAAAAAATGTAAACAGAAAAGAAAATGGGCAAGATCGTGGATAGAAAAACGCGATGAATATGGTGCTTCCAGTGGTTCATTAAGAGAGTTGAAAGACCAAGGTCATTTGACCTATAGGAATATGTTGAGACTGAACAGTTCTAAATTTGATGGTACACGGAATGCTGAAAAAAAATGATACGACAATGAGACCGGCAGTACCAGTTACCACGAAATTGGAAATAACATTACATTATCTAGCCACGGGCGATTCTTTGAAGTTTTTAGAATACCTGTCAGAGTTCCGGAATCAACTATTTCGAAGTTTTTACCCGAAGTGATAACAGTAATTTCTCATGCCCTTCGATCGCTTATTCAGGTGAGCGAAAATAAAATTACTACAAAATTAAACACCAGTTTTATTAGACAATGTATTTGACGACAATTTATACGTTTCCTCCAAAGGCATTAACAATGGCCTGCTGCAAGACATCTCCATCGCCATTTTCATCGTTCAACGATGAGGCACTAGTCGAAGTACAAGGAAATTGCGAGTGACCACTTTCGACGAATATGGGACCTGCGGATCTAAAGATGACAGCTTCAAACGAATGATGCAGTTTTGAATTTCCTGTTGTAGCAAGATGACTTGTCGCTATGGCAGAAGACGGAGCTCAGATGCAACAAATTTTCCGAACTGGTCATAAGGCTTCTCATCTGATGACTCCTTGGCAATTCCATCCAATTTTTTAATAGCTTGCGATATTTCAGTAGGTGTATCTTCGGATGCTGGTCGTTTTTTAGACATTTTCTTTGGCGTCGAGGGTGCTCCCATTTTTTCAGGCGTCTTATTAGGACGTTCTTCTGAGAAGACATCGTTGTCGTTTTCAGAATCGACACTTTTATTGTCTTCATCTCGTGCTGTGTCTGGACTACTTTGTGACAGTTCCTAGAAAATACATTAAAATTTAACTTTTATTTGTTCTCAGGTCCCAAAACAAGCTGACGAATGGAAATAAATCGAAAATAAATTTCTTCTGCGTTGGAATTTTCCTAGGTGTTTTGGTTCAATCGACGGAAAACACGTTACCGTCAAGAGGCCGCCGTGTTCCGGTTCAGTCTATTTCAATTATAAAAAAACATACAGTATAATATTATTTGCTATGGTTGATGCTGAGTACTGTTTTATTTACGTAGAAGTAGGTTCAAATGGACGAGCAAGCGATAGTGCAATATTTAGAGATAGTACGTTGAACATTGCGATGGAAAACAAGACTCTTGGCTTGCCTGAATATGGCGTTATTATTGGAGATCATGCTTTCCCTTTGAGGACAAATCTCATGAAACCGTACAGTAAAATAGGTCATAGTGCTGCCGAAAAAATATTTAATTATCGTCGTTCCCGTGCCAGACGAGTCGTAGAAAATTCTTTTGGCATACTAGTATGGCGATTCAGAATATTTTCGAGACCGATTGCTTTGGCGCCGGAAACTATAGATAAAGTCATTTGGGCTGCTTGTTGTCTTCATAACTGTCTAAGAAAGACTGATCCTGGCAACTACATGCCACAACAAGCAGTAGATGGAGAAGACTTGAATACCGGAAATATCACACCTGGACTTTGAAGGGAAAATGCTAATAATATGCAGCCTATTAATCATTTACGTGGAAATCATCACAGTCGAACTGCTGAGGAGATCAGAAGAGCATATGTTACCCATTTTATGAAAATCCCCTGCCTTGGCAGTATGAGAAAGCTGGAATAACGGTCTAATATATATTTTTTAATATAACAATTAAAATACTCACGTGGTTTGATTTGCTCCTTCGTGTGGCCACAATCTCTGCCAAAAATTTCGCTTCATTGAACCATACCAACTTTGGCGTGTATACTTCCTCAGTACCACATCCACTTTTCTAGGATTTTTCAATTTTATTTAATTCTTCCTGTATACGTCTTTAGTTGATTTTATTTTTGCCTTTAATTGCTTCACATCCATACCCCCAATTAATTGTTTTTCGTTAAGGCATTCAGGCAGAAATTGTTGAAATGGTGTGTTTCGAGTAGGACTATTTAGACAGTACTGATTCCATCTAGATGACCACATTGTGCTAGTTTGCATTTTACATTGACAGTTGACATCTTTGCTTAAAAACTAAACTCAAATTCATACAGGCAAAATTTCTCTCGATTTTATCTTTCCATTCAAAAGTTGAAAGAAAGGCAAGGAACTTTAGACCCATACTGTATATCTTTATTTTATTTTATTGAATACTGTTGAACCAAAAATTACTTTTTTCGACTAACCCCTAGAATTTATTGAAAAGAGGAAATTTTTTATTGAAAGAAAAGTTTATTCAAAAATTTTTTTAATGTAATCTCCGAAAGTACGAAAAGAAAATTACAATTACAATGAACAAATCATATTTTTTTTTCATAATCGAGAACACAATATATTTTTTGAAACAACTAATTTATAAAATTGTTTCAGATCCCGGCTTTGGTTTTTATATCTCATCCGAAGCTCAGAAAAAGATTTAAAGAGAAAATGAACCAATCCAGACTAATAATTGTTACTCCCTTCACTTTATAGTCGATATAAATTTTCCTAAAGTCCCAATACTAGACCAATAAATGTCAAAAAAGGGTAGAACTAATAAATTATCCGACATATGGAGCAACACCCAGTATGTCCAATTATGTGTTGCTGACTGACTATCGCTACTATTTATTGTTTAGTTAGTTGAATGATATGAGACGGTTTCAAAGTATTTTGTGATATATACTGTATCCTTCAGAATAAATAGTACCGAAACTATGCTGCACATGTGCAATATCTGACTTAATTGACACTAGTTGATATATTTATGTAACGATGCAGTTGAATTAGAACTGAAAAAGATTTTAACAACGACTGCAGAAATGTTCTGGATATCATATTTTTACGATCTTTCGGAAGCGATATACTGTATTAAAATTTCAAATTCTTGGTTGGCATTCTTTTTTTTCGGCAATATTTTATTTACATTTTATTTTTCAGAAATACAGCTGTAGATTTTATTTTTTAAGAGTGTGTGATGGGACAAAGGTTTCACATAATCTTGTTTAAATATGCCTTATTTTTGGAAACAACGCCATCCTTTTGAAATGACTTTTGCTCGAATTTGTCACATATATATATATATATATATATATATATATATATATATATATACGAGTATATATATATATATATATATATATATATATATATTGTTTATTTTATATTCTTGGGATTGAGGACCATTTTTAAAGACATTTAACTAGTAGTTAATACATTTTTATTAACGTTTCGGTCTTTCCATGACCTTCATCAGAAATAAAATTTTTGTTAAAACCAAAAGAAATGGTACAAGTTACAGAAAGAATTTTTAAAAGCAAAACAAATAAATCTTACCTTCGACAGATCGTTCATTTGATTATTCAATATATTTTATAGATGTTTTAGGACGCATCACATAACAGAATATAACTCACACCCAAAACAAAACGAATATTTTAAAAATATGACATTCATTGATGAAAATTTGTATTGGAATATACGAGTATTTGTTCTATACAATGAAAGCAGCCGTAACGAGGTTTTAATGTGTCGTTTTTTGTGTTGACTGGTATTAAAATGGATTTTATATTTATATAGGGAGTGGTAATAAATTTATTAGATTTAGAATGTGCCACGTGTTTCTGTATATTTCTAAGTTTTTATAATGTTATTATAAATTTTACTAAGATTTTTTGTGTCAGTCTTTAAATTTACGGAACTAGTTTTTCTTTGTATTTCTATCATTTCTAGAACTTCGCGTTTTTTTGTGTGGTTTTCACTTCGAAGAATTTTTGTGTTTTCGAAATAAAATTCGTGTTGGTTTTCTGAAACATGGATAGTGAGTGCCGTTTTGTTTCGTTTGTCATATTTGTGACTATTTATTCTGTTTTTCAAATACTGACTTGTTTGTCCGATGTAGACCCCTTCACAGTTTTTACATGGTATTTCATACACTATATTGCTCTTTTTTTCTTTTGAGATTGAACTTTTTAGATTGGTGTAATTGGTTTTTAGTAGGTTGTACCCTTTATGAGCAACATGTATGTTGTGGTGCGAAAATGTCTTTTTTAGGTTTTCTGATAAATTTGGTATATATGGCAAAGTGAGGAATTGGTTTGTTTTATTGTCTATTTTAGTTTTTGTATTATTATGGTTATAAAATATATGTAAACGTTTTTTAAATATCTTATTTATCAAATTTGTGGGATAGTTGTTGAGTATAAGGGCATCTTTAGCTTTTATTATTGCATTCTCTCTGAATTATATATATATATATAGATATATATAAATATATAGATATATATAAATATATATATATATATATATATATATACATTCACGGCGTGAAGTGGCATCCGCCCATGTAAAAATCGCGGTAGCTGTGGCGTCCGCGGCACTATGACATCCGACATACGGACGTCACAGTGCATCGAGCTCCAAAATATCGCAAACGGTTCAGTGAATCCTTGGGAATCTATTGCTGACGAAATCAGCAGGACGTCAGTTTGGTCGTTTTTTGTATAAACCTATACACCAAGGTTCACAGGTTCTCCGTACGCGGCGTTATAGTAGCACACGTATATATTTATTATACATCTGACGCACAAAGGGGCATCCGTCAGTATACATATCGAAGAATGGTATAGTTTGGCATCTGTATATGTATTTTACTTGCATTGTGGCATTCTGGCAGTGTTGCCGATCTTACTTTTGGTTATAGAAAGCGTTTGACATTAAATGTGATGATTTACATCTGTTTTAATTTATTGATACCATTGTTGACAGTGCGGAGGATGCTAGTTATTGCAGAATATCTACCGTTATTAATAGAAAATTCATATTTTCGTTCTACAATTCACTTAAATTTGATTTTGAGGCAAAATAAAAAAACTACTGGCGATAAAAATGAATAATGCTGGCGATAAAACAAACTAAAGAATTCTGAATTTCCGTTAATAAGGGGAAAATGAATTGAATTTTCCAACGTAAACCACGACATGATGTAAAATTACTACTTTTTTCAGGTTAATTTTCAAATGAGTATATTTTTCTACTTCACTATAGCAGAAGTAGTTCTTTTGTGAAAATTCCGAAAACCTAAATGCAATCAGATTACTAGGTGGATTGTTAGTAGTTGACCTAGAATATTGAATTTCATAAAAATTTCGGAGATGTTGTAACTCTCTCTGGCATATACAGGGTTTATCAATGATAACTGTATGGACGATAACTGTATCCTTATTTGATCTAAGACAAAAAATGTCTTAAATAAAAGTTGTAGAGGGCAATAAAAGCTATGTATACACTGGAGTTTTTTTCTCAATACCATAGCGGTTTGGTCTGTTCATTACTACACCACCGGTTCATAACAGTGCAGAGCAAAAATGAAAGCTATGTTCCAATATATAGGGAGTCTGATAAATGCAAAACTTAACATGTGCTAATGGTTCTACTGGTGTTATGTCTGTATACAGGGTGGCCCTGACCAACATATAATTAATACTACAGAGTGGACTAGAGATCAAAATAGGGCGATTGAAATCAGCTTTCCTTTATATGCTCCATTGAGCCGTGTGAGTTAGATGAAGGTTTTTTTCATACTTTTGAATAATTCGAAACCCGTGAATAGTTGGGCTCTGAATTTTGAAGAAAAAATTTGAAACCGAATTTCAAAAAGAAAAGTGTGAACACGAAATTTAAAAAAAAAGCCTTGAATTCACTTCAATTGCTAGACTTAGGTGTAACGCTCATGAAGATCATATCAGAAGAATAAGGAATCTAAAGAGATAATGAAGTAGTGAGGAATCCATTATAACTGAGTACAAGTTTTTAGATCAGTATCATCATTAAAGCTCTTTGTATTGTGCGTTTGAGAGGGAATAGACATAAAAATAGTATATTACGTAACAGGAGTTGTAAGTAACCCATTACGCACGAAATGGAAAATTTCATGAGTGCGTAATGGGCTTACAACTCGTGTAACGTACTATACTTTTTCTACGCCCATTCATTTTCTTCCAATAAATAAAAAACATCGCAATCATTTAAACTTTATTATAATAGTGGTTAATAACAATTGAACAATTATTGTAAATCGATTGTGCCTTATTATTTAATGGTGATGAACGGTTATTTATAATTGTATTATATTTTGTTCAAGGAATTGACAATATAAACGACATGACATTTATTTTTATAGCGTGCTCCTTAAGAAAACATGTCCTATTTTTAAAGAAATTGCATAGTCTGCTGCCTACATTTAGGGGCGTCACTCTTTCAATACTAAATATATCTCGCTATTGCTAACAGTTTTTATGTTTTTTAATTGACTCAATTTGTGTGAATAGACCAAATAAAGTCTTACGTAAATAAAAACTTATATCATTCACAAAGAAGGTTGACAGTGCGATTTTTAACGTTCACAGACATGGGCGTAGAAAAAATATTTTATGAAACTTATACAAATGTTCGTACAAAAAATAAACAGTACATATTCCAATTAAACATGTTTTCTATTTATGTATAGTTTGCCACCGAAATTACTAGCCAACCCGCCCTTTTGTTATTAAATTTGCGGTCGGTTTGAAATTTGAGTGAGTATAGGTACATTGGATGAACATTCCAGGTATTTAAACATCTGACTGTGATTTCCGGTTCAATCGGAAACTTAACGAACTTCGTCATTACGAAAGGAGCTCCCTAAATGTTTTTGAAACTTGGATTCTAAGAAAAAGTATGTTAAACATTTATCATATCCTTGACTTATCTTTGACGATGTTTGAGTATTACATTTTATCCTTTCTAACAAAAAGTAAAAGTGTGTGCGAGAAGTCCGATATTATTTTTCAGTGTCATTCCATACGTATGTAGGTATGATAAGAACAATAACATTCCTCCCGATTCTACAAGAGGTGGTGTTAAATCTGACAGTCAGATGTTGAGGACGTCAAATATTTATTTCAAGTGGAAGCCAACTATTAAACCCCATATTCAAAATCTTCCAGAGTGTTCTGGGTCTAAAGTTCCGATTTTCAGAGGTACCATCACATTTTCAATGTTGGGATTTTGATTAATTTGATGAGAATTAATGGCTGCATGAGAATAATTTATAACGTTAAAATTTTCTGAATATGCGACTTAAGTTATTTTCAAAATCAGCGTCTGAATATCAAATTTTACAGCATTAGAATCGGAAGGAATGCTTTTAGTACTGGAATATACAAGGCCGCCGAAATTACAATGCAATATATTTAGGATTTCTGGTATAATAGTTTATTTTATTTCAAACTGATAAAATGGGCGACTCATTTGACATGTTTTCGAACCGTCATAGCTAAAGATAGAGTATGAAGTATGATACATGTTTCAGGTTTTCAAGAATCCAAATTTTAAAAAATATTTAGGTTATTCTATTTGAAAAAAAACTTCATTGAATTTCCATTTGAACCCTAAATTATAGTCAGATGTTTGAATACCTGAAATATTAATCTTTATGTCAAAATTCATAAATTCAACATGGCGGCTCCAAAATGGCGGACGAAATTTGTGATTATTGTCTAATTATGGGTTGAGGTTACGAATTTATCCGGAGATTGTCAAAATTCAATATCGTGGCTCCACGATGGCAAACAAGTTAATCATAGATAGATAGATATTTATTTCGTACTAGTGACAAGATACATTATTAGACAAAAAAATATATACATTGTATGGTACATGTCAAAAGTTCTCTGTAAAAACGAAACATAAGGTATACATAAATTTAAAAAAAACAGTTAAAATCTACAATGTTAAACGTTCTCACTTGTTGTAATAGCTCAGAACTCACGAAAAAACTACCTTATAATAATGAAGCTGTATCAGAAATTCATAGACTTACGAGACAAATAAAAGCATAAAATAAAATCATGGAAAAACTTTTCAATGACAAACAGAAAGTAAAAAAATAATGTCTTTGGATGTATAACGTGGATTATTCTGTAGGTTACAGATTGAAAAGCTTTTGTATTCGAACTAAAAAATTTTGCAGCATGCTCTATTTGAAAAAAAATTACATACAAAGTATCGTTAAAATTGTGCCACCCTCAAGTTTCTATTTTCAAATACGAATCTATATTTTTAATTGCATTTATTTAAATGCCAAGAGTCATGTTTCATATCGGCGTAGTATTTACATCTGAACTACAGACTGTTTTGGAAATATTGAACTATTACCGATATAATTTCAAATCTACAATAATTAAACAAGATCTTGTTGTATCATCAACTTGGCATTGATCCACTTCTTACTCACTGATATTTTTCAATTACAGCTATTATGGGATATTAAAAGAGGTTAAAATTGTTCTGGTCATAGTTCAATATACAAAAAGTTGTTATGGCAAAGTTTTGGAAAATCCTCGCAAAATAAAAAAATGTAGGCAAAAGAAGAATTTCAAAATTTTCAATTTTTCCGGTATAACTCCAGAACTAAAGAAGCTAGATTGTCTTGAATCAAATAAATGACCTGAAATACACAACTTTGCCCCCACTTAACTATCCCTATATCTCTTACCGTTACCATGATCCCAATGCATAGACTCGAATTTGAATAGCATTGTATAAGGAGTGTGGAAAGTGACAAATGCCGGACGAGTGCAGGAAATACAATTTCTAACGAGTTTTGCACTCTATTTTTATTACGACCTTGAATATACAAATGGTGTGAATCATGAGTATTAAAATATGAATTCTGAGTATATAATTACTATCATGCGAAGTAACAGAACGCAAAAGTTGTTTTTCGTTAGGCCGCATTCGGTCCTCCCTATTGTTCATTTTCCTAATACGACTATTCAGTTACTGGACTTCTTGCTTCAGATGGTTTGCCGTAAGACTAAGTATATTTTCTTTCTTTTTCTTTTAATTATACATTAATTCAATTTTAATTGCTTCTCTTAACGTTATCTAATTTTAATTTTGTTTGACGTTTACATAATTATGTAAATTTTTCAGATTTTAATAAAATTTTCCTACAATATATTTTCCATATTACCTACTGACACATCTTGGATTCTGCTGGATGCCACGGGTATGTGACAACTTTCCTTTTATAATACTTTTCATGTGAATGATATATACATTTAAACCACCATTTAAGCTCAGTATGCCGAAACTAGTTGCCCCTGTAACTTGTAATAATATATGCTGTAGTACGTATTTTGCGTTTTACTTACTGCTATTTCCTTGCATAATCAATTTGAGGAGATGGATAGTCTTTTTCATTAACATTAATGTGACTTATAATCTCTGATAAACTACAAATACAAATTGAAAACCATTTTTGGTCGTGGTAAAAATAAAAACTCAATTACTTATTAGTAGTTTGTTTGTTTACAGAGCTGATTTCAAGTTATATTTCGTTTATATAGATGGTAAGTAGCTGTAAATATGATAAAAGAATATATAAAATGAGTAATGTGTCTCTCTCATTTGTGATAAAGTATGTCAATGTACGCACCGTTATAGATAAGTAACAGTAACGGTAAGTTACAGCTATTTCTTTTGATGGATCCAGTCTCCATTGTGATAAAAATCGTAAAATATTATCGTTGTTCCAACAAATTATCAAGAAAAATAGTTCATATTCATAACTGGGTTATGAGAAATAAGTTTAATTTAAAACGAATAATAAGTTTTTTAGAATGTTATTTTAGGTTCGTAAAAACTATCTTTTATGTGTAAAATATAGCGTCACATGGATTTGTACCAACCGTCATCATCCCTATTACTATAAAATATGTTTCATTCTCCTCTCCCAAAGAAAAATAAATACATATTTAAAATTACTGGAAGTCACTTTGAATGCGATCTATATGCAATTTACAGGACACACCGATTTTTAAAGAAATTCAAATCTACCTACTAATAATCGATCAAGGTCCCAGTGTTGCCAAATAATAGGAAGCCACTCTGTGCGTGATATCTATGCATTGGGGCTGTTCTATATATATATTGTGTATATCGGAGGATGCCACAGCGCTACAAATCTATACGGACGCCACTTCTACCGCTATCGCGATATATATATATATATATATATATATATATATATATATATATATATATATGTTATATTCACAAATTCACATTAAACTGGTACTTGAAAAATCTTTAAAGGTTTAGGAACCACCACACTTAGTTAGGCAATCCTTGTTCTAAATGTGTTTAGGAATCCTACTGACTGCGCCACTGTTATATTCACAAACTCACATTAAACTTTTTAAAAACAATTTTTATTGAGTTACACAGTTTTATGTCATATAAAAAAGAATTAATAGGTTGAAATTATAATTGTAACTGACTATTTTACATAGAGTCAAAGAATTTATAGATTTTGTTAAATCAACGTCAGCGTTTATTTTCATGGAGAACTCGATGTAGCGTCGCTCCCATGAAAGTGCAGGATTCATTATTCTTCTGTAACATGATATTTGCGTTACTTAATGTGTTTATTTTATAAAAACGCAACGTAGCATCGTTCTCATGAAAATACGAAAATCGTAATCTGATGTTTGACATTGCGTAACATTACTTAAACATAAGCATTTTTTCCTATATAACAACTCCCCCCTTAATTAAAATTGTTGTTTAATAAACAACAATTTTGAGAATAAAAACCAAAATACATAAAATAGACAATACAATATATACAAAGATTTCAAGATTAAAAGGAAAATACACAAAATATAAAAAATAAAAATATAAAGGTATACATTAAACCATAAAATTGTCAATTTTCGGTTTCCACTTCCTCAGAGGCTTCGGTTCCAAGTTTGGGTTTTCTTTTTGGCAGAATGTTATAAATTTTAATAAAAACATCATTTTGTTGGTCCGGAACAGGCTTTCCTGGCGATTTGGTGAATTTAATAGTTTTACACTTGTAACAGGTGTAGAGGACGATCAAGGCAACGATGAGTGAGATCGTAGTATATGTGAACCAAGAAATATTTTTCTCGACAAACGGTTTGTTTATGAGTTCATCTAAACTTTTTGAGTATTGGTCCATTTTGTGTTTTGTCACTTGCAGATCATTCAAGTTAATGTTATTAAGATCTAGTGGTTCTATTTTGGGTACTTCTACTTTGTTTGGAATGTCCAGGCAACAGTTGTAATCAACCATTACGGGATGAAGTACATGAGGAATGTTCATAGTTTTTCTGGTACTAGCTTGTATTTTAGTAATGCCAACAAAAGCGGAACATCCTGAGTATAGCTGTAAAATAGAATTTTCATTTACGGTTAATGTTTTCGTTTTTGTGTCTGGAAGACTTATGGTCACGTGTACCGGTTCGGCAATCGACACTGGCCACACGTTTTCTTCGAGTTTTTGCACATTATAACCTTGTCCGTTGACTACTGCACTTCTACAATTCGCAGGAAATGTCTTATATTGTCTTAACAAACGAGCTTCACATATCGCGTTATCGTCTATAGGGTACGCGTAAACATCGCGACACAACTTTTGATGCGTAGATAACTGTTTACATTTTTGTTAATCGTGATTGGAATCTCGGGCTAAATATTTTTGTGAAAATGATAAAATGTGGTGAAATCCAGTTCTATTATCATAAATTGGTGTTGGGTATAGGTGGAATAAAGTAAATACTTGTGGCTCGATCAAAGGCATTTTAAGAACGAAAACAAGGTGTGAATTTGTTTGATATGCTTCGAGATCGATTATTTCCAAATACTGTGAAATTTCAGAATATTTTATTGGTAGCGGTAAACCTTTCCTTACTGTATTTTCTGATATTTTCTTAAGAGCAGTGATCAAATTTTTTGGTTCAATAATATAAGTATGAATTATTTGAAGCTGTGCAAAAGTGATAGACTTTAGAATATCATTAATATTATTTTCAAGATACGAATAACTCTCCATTAGTTGTTCGCAAATTTCAAAGGCATTTAATTTGGCTTCGATAAGCGCAATTTCGTTTGTTGATTGTCGAATGGTGGTTTCAATTTTTTCTATATCTGAATTAAATATTTAGTCATTTAACGACAATGACAACGACGACAACGACAGCAAATCCACTTTATTCGACAACAGAGGACACCCAAAGCTTTTGCATGCTTGAGATTTGTTGCTCGTACGACTACATTATAGTAAAATATGCCGTGACTTATTATATTATTAGACAGATAACACACATCAGAAGTTTATCAGACAGATAGCAGAGGGTTAACAGAATGGATAACAAACACACCTCAGGCTCACATCAGTTTGACTGTGCTAGTACTAACAAATTTACTGCAACACTCTGTTTATATGAATTATTTTCCAAGAAACCAACAAAAGAGCAACATATTTACAGATACTGGTATTAACGGATATCCATCGTGATAGAAGAGGACATCCAAGACATCAGGCTTGCACCCAACTAAATTAATATAATTAAGCTGCTCTTCAAAAAGAATGCCACGCTAATAGAAAAATCTTGAAGCAATGATTTCACAACTTTGTCATACACTGAATGTTATTCTTATTATAGATGCGGTGAAACAAGAACCCACTTTACAACTCAAGCAGAGGGACAGCAGACACACATCACAGGGTTAGCACACATACACCACAGAGGCACCAGACACGCACCACCGATATAGGTTTAACATTTTTGGCATCAAACAGTACTCTTTGAAACAAAATATCAGGAATCTTGTATTTCCGAATTTCATTATGAATCACCCCAAATATTTAGAGGGACGTATGATACTGATGGCGATATTGATAATTTTCATAGACATTATAGCTATTTATAAATTAATCACTAATATAATTAAGCCGCTCTTCAAAAAGAATGCTATGCAAATAGAAAAATCTTGAAGCGATAATTACACAACTTAGAGGTACAGTTTTTATTGAATATTACTTTTCGTTAAAATAGCTATTCTGAAATATTGGTATAATTTGAAACGTTAATAATAAACCACCGATTATTATACCAAAATGTGATAACACTTCCACAACTTGATTAAAAAAATAAGAATTTTACTGATGGAACCCACAAAATGTTATTCAAATATTGTGATTTGTCGGTATAAGAGAGAGAAATTACGGTTGACCGGCAGGTAACATTCTATCTGAAAAATAACAATGACATTCTCGGGGGTTCAAATCACCTGCTGTGCGTTACATAAAATTATGTTCATAACAGTATACTAAGATTTCTTCAATACACGATGTTAAAAATATATTTGCATCATTATTCTGTGGGGGATATCTACGCAAATATACGAGGTATCTTATGATTAAAATTGATATATACATGGGGTGTTTGTAATTATTAAGACTGTAGAAATATGTAGATATAAAAGTTAATAACACACAGTTTAGTAGTAGTATTTTGATTGGGGTGTCTACGTAAATTATAACAAATATAGGTCTGAATATGATACTGAGAATCCATCAACGTACATACTCTATACAGAAGCGAATAATTTGTATGAGGAGGCAATGTATGAACATTTACAGTACGATGACCCCGAAAATGATGTAGAGTTTATAAAATCCATTACAGATGATTCTCCAGAAAGTTATATTCTCCAAGTTGATTTGACGTATCATATCAATTTGCATAATCTACATAAAGACTGTGCTCCGAACACCGCAAACCGCACTGCTCAAAATTAGCAAAATTAATGACCACTGTACACGATTAAAAGAGTGTTATAGGTACTTTACATTATAGGAATTTAAAACAGACATTAGAACATTGGTTGGCATTGAAAAAAGTTCACAAAGTTTTGAAATTTAAACAATCCACATGTCTAAAACGATACATCGAATTAAACAATCAATTGAGGACTTAAGCTGTGAGCGACTTTGAAAAAAGATTTACGGATGAACAATGCTGTGTTTGAAAATGCCAGGAATGTATATGCAAACATAGAATTTGTATCTTCCCATGATGGTCGTTATGGTGCTAACAATCTCATTTCTAGTCTGCGTTATCGCAATAGAACAATTTTCAATGATGATCTTACTCTGAGGACAATTAAAAAATCTGCATTTTCAATAAACCAATGTATGTGGATATGGAAATTCTCGATATTTCCAAAAGTGGAATGTACGGCTTTCACTATAATTTTATGCTTCCAACAATGGGAGTAGACAATTGTAAGCTATTGTACACCGACACTAACAGTTTTGCTTACCAACTTACTTGTAACGATGCATATAAACATTTAATTGACGCAAACATTGACAAATTTGATACATAAGACTACTACACTAATAATCCATACAATATACCTAGAGTTAATAAAAAGTATTATGCGTAATGAAAGATGAGTCTAATGAACAAATCATCACACATTTCGTTGGTCTAAAATGTACGGGTACAAAGTTCAGTGTGGGAGTAAAGTCGTTAAAGAGTATTAAAAAATGTGTAGTAAAAAATAACTTTTGACGATTATGTCGATTGTATGAAAAATTGGAAACAGATGACAATTACTCAAAATACGATACGTTCCTTTGCCCATAATGTGTATAGTGTTGAACAAACCAAAATCGCGTTGAGTCCTCACGATGATAAAAGGAAATTCCTTCATAATTCTTTAGATACACTTCCGTGGGGAATAGAATAATTTTTAGGAATGACTAAACTAACTTTTATAACTGAAGTTCATTTACCACATAATTTATTATTAAAATATCGCTTATCATTGAAAGAAGCAGATGATGATTATAAATTTTGTGATTGGTTTCAGCAGCATCATATTAGAAATCTGATTCTAAGTCAATGCTGCTGTCATATCGTTAATGAGATACAGGGCATTGAATTGTTATTTCAACTTTAATGTTTCATAACTCGGTTTGCAGTGCAGGAGGAGGAGGAACAGTTTCATATTTTGGCTTTCAGTACTTACAATACTTTTAACATGGACGAAATGTTTTATAACCAGATGATGACATTTTTATATACAAGATTTGGTCATAAAGATGTTGCTTGTTTATGTAGAAAATCAATTTTAATATGTGTGACATCAGAGCGGATACATTTTCCATTAATATTTCAAAATGTGTAACTTCACAGTGATAGAACTTTGCAACAAATTGATGAAATCATAAATTCCTTGAACAAAATTCAAACGTTTTCAAACAAAATATGAAGCTTTTCTTGATAATATGCATCTTAGGAATTTTTCAAATTTTCGGAAGGACAAAAGCATGAAATTCATTCAAAAATAACAACACACTTGAAGCGCATGAGATGTTTAATAAAAGTAGGGAATGGGGAGAAACAACATGTCATTGATGTTAGTAAAGAACATTAAAAGTCTAGTATTAATAGAGTCAACTGGGAAAAACATGAATGCCGCCTTTGATAGTAGATTAAAAACGGGGATTATCATAAACTTGAATCATAAAGATATTAATTCATTCTTCACAGACGCTTCTAAATTTTTAAAAGAAAATGTCTGTGGCTTTCAATTGGATGTCATGCAGAATTTTTTGGTAGAATCTCCCCTACCTTGGAGTGTTACCAAGCAAGACACAAACAAATTTCTAAATATAAATGAGGTTTTTTAAATAGAATAGTTCAAAAGATCCATCACGCTTTGACAAAGATCTTATTAACTTCATTACTTGCTCACAAGTCATTCCACACAATCTTAGAAATGCAGTACTTGCTACATATTATTGGAGGAGAGAGGTATTTGAAAATAAACTTGAATATCGCGTAGGATCTAACTATTATAGAGTTGATGAATATAACATATGTGTTTGATAGCATTAAAACATGTTATAAAATAATTAAAAATATTTTTTAGCAATCAATGACCATCATCATAACGTTTACGAATCAGAATCATGATATTTATCACAATAGACATTTTTTTGGTGTCAAAGATGCAATCAAACAGTACTTTTGAAACAAAATATCAGGAATCTTGTATTTCCGAATTTCATTATGAATCACCTAGAGCTAAAAGATTTAGAGGAACGTATGATGCTGATATCGATATTGATAATTTTGATTAACATTATACTGATTTTCAATTTAATCTCGTTATTTGTATATTTATTTAATATATTTATATGCTTTTCGTATTTGTGTATTCTTTAAATTCAACCGTTATACGCTTTTCTTCGTCTTCTCTATTCTATTTTTCCGTATTTTATTTGTAAATTAAATGAATAAAACAATATGTATGTTGTAATAAGTCTGTTTATTAAAAAATCATCCTTACAACCCGCATGACTATAGGGAGAAGAGAGAGAAAAATGAAACGCAAACATTTCAATCAAATCAATTTATTACATTGTTTTCATGCAAACCGTTTAAAACTTTTGACTTATAATAATTCTCTAAGTACAACACTACTACTACAATAACTCTAATTTACTCAAATTTCAATTATTTTGAACAAAATTCCTGGTTATATCTACAATTTTTTTAAATATTCACAAAAACTTGGAGATTCTAAATAGGTGAGTCGGTGTGAAATGAGACAATGATTGACTTGTAGAATTTGATGAATATATTCTCCACATAAAAGGAAGCCGGTGTCATGTTTTATCACTTCCAACTATTTAACATAATCAAATATCACTTGTAGAATGGTGTAGTAGTCCCCATATGGCATCGTCTCGGGATCATATCATATCGTATTCATTCACTTTATTACGAAACTTTAGTTATACAAATAGTCATTCATCCAAGTGTTAGAGA
>OY998180.1:74077056-74228141 GCA_963921935.1 Galeruca laticollis | reverse complement strand
GCTTTTCGTATTTGTGTATTCTTTAAATTCAACCGTTATACGCTTTTCTTCGTCTTCTCTATTCTATTTTTTCCGTATTTTATTTGTAAATAAATGAATAAAACAATATGTATGTTGTAATAAGTCTGTTTATTAAAAAATCATCCTTACAACCCGCATGACTATAGGGAGAAGAGAGAGAAAATGAAACGCAAACATTTCAATCAAATCAATTTATTACATTGTTTTCATGCAAACCGTTTAAAACTTTTGACTTATAATAATTCTCTAAGTACAACACTACTACTACAATAACTCTAATTTACTCAAATTTCAATTATTTTGAACAAAATTCCTGGTTATATCTACAATTTTTTTAAATATTCACAAAAACTTGGAGATTCTAAATAGGTGAGTCGGTGTGAAATGAGACAATGATTGGACTTGTAGAATTTGATGAATATATTCTCCACATAAAAGGAAGCCGGTGTCATGTTTTATCACTTCCAACTATTTAACATAATCAAATATCACTTGTAGAATGGTGTAGTAGTCCCCATATGGCATCGTCTCGGGATCATATCATATCGTATTCATTCACTTTATTACGAAACTTTAGTTATACAATAGTCATTCATCCAAGTGTTAGAGATCCTCTCTTTATGTTTTTTCTATTCAATAATGTTTGCTAGAATGAGCTCTTCAATTATTTTATGAAATTCATCATCATTCGGGTGTAGTTGTTTTAATCTGTCCACCAATAAGTTCGGATCTGACCAATTAGAAAGAATATCATAGCTTTTTGGTGTTGTTTCTCCCCATTCCCTACTTTTATTAAACATCTCATGCGCTTCAAGTGTGTTGTTATTTTTGAATGAAGTTTCATGCTTTTGTCCTACCGAAAATTTGAAAATTTCCTAAGATGCATATTATCAAGAAAAGCTTTATATTTTGTTTGAAAACGTTTGAATTTTGTTCAAGGAATTTATGATTTCATCAATTTGTTGCAAAGTTCTATGACTGTGAAGTTACACATTTTGAAATATTAATGGAAAATGTATCCGCTCTGATGTCACACATATTAAAATTGATTTTCTACATAAACAAACAACATCTTTATGACCATATCTTGTATATAAAAATGTCATCATCTGGTTATAAAACATTTCGTCCATGTTAAAAGTATTGTAAGTACTGAAAGCCAAAATATGAAACTGTTCCTCCTCCTCCTGCACTGCAAACCGAGTTATGAAACATTAAAGTTGAAATAACAATTCAATGCCCTGTATCTCATTAACGATATGACAGCAGCATTGACTTAGAATCAGATTTCTAATATGATGCTGGCTGAAACCAATCACAAAATTTATAATCATCATCTGCTTCTTTCAATGATAAGCGATATTTTAATAATAAATTATGTGGTAAATGAACTTCAGTTATAAAAGTTAGTTTAGTCATTCCTAAAATTTATTCTATTCCCCACGGAAGTGTATCTAAAGAATTATGAAGTAATTTCCTTTTATCATCGTGAGGACTCAACGCGATTTTGGTTTGTTCAACACTATACACATTATGGGCAAAGGAACGTATCGTATTTTGAGTAATTGTCATCTGTTTCCAATTTTTCATACAATCGACATAATCGTCAAAACATATTTTTTACTACACATTTTTTAATACTCTTTAACGACTTTACTCCTACACTGAACTTTGTACCCGTACATTTTGGACCAACGAAATTTGTGATGATTTGTTCATTAGACTCATCTTTCATTACGCATAATACTTTTTATTAATATTGTATGGATTATTAGTGTAGTAGTCTTATGTATCAAATTTGTCAATGTTTGCGTCAATTAAATGTTTATATGCATCGTTCCAAGTAAGTTGGTAAGCAAAACTGTTAGTGTACAATAGCTTACAATTGTCTACTCCCATTGTTAGAAGCATAAAATTATAGTGAAAGCCGTACATTCCAGTTTTGGAAATATCGAGAATTTCCATATCCACATACATTGGTTTATTGAAAATGCAGATTTTTTAATTGTCCTTAGAGTAGGATCATCATTGAAAATTGTTCTATTGCGATAACGCAGACTAGAAATGAGATTTTTAGCACCATAACGACCATCATGGGAAGATACAAATTCTATGTTTGCATATACATTCCTTGCATTTTCAAACACAGCATTGTTCATCCGTAAATCTTTTTTCAAAGTCGCTCACAGCTTAAGTCCTCAATTGATTGTTTAATTCGATGTATCGTTTTAGACATGTGGATTGTTTAAATTTCAAAACTTTGTGAACTTTTTTCAATACCAACCAATGTTCTAATGTCTGTTTTAAATTCCTATAATGTAAAGTACCTATAACACTCTTTTAATCGTGTACAGTGGTCATTAATTTTGCTAATTTTGAGCTGTGGGGTTTGCGGTGTTCGGAGCACAGTCTTCATGTAGATTATGCAAATTGATATGATACGTCGAATCAACTTGGAGAATATAACTTTCTGGAGAATCATCTGTAATGGATTTTATAAACTCTACATCTTTTTCGGGGTCATCGTACTGTAAATGTTCATACATTGCCTCCTCATACAAATTATTCGCTTCTGTATAGAGTATTTACGTTGATGGTTTCTCAGTATCATATTCAGACCTATATTTGTTATAATTTACGTAGACACCCCAATCAAAATACTACTACTAAACTGTGTGTCATTTACTTTTATATCTACATATTTCTACAGTCTTAATAATTACAAACACCCTATGTATATATCAATTTTAATCCTAAGATACCTCGTATATTTGCGTAGATATCCCCCACAGAATAATGATGCAAATATATTTTTAACATCGTGTATTGAAGAAATCTTAGTATACTGTTATGAACATAATTTTATGTAACACACAGCAGGTGATTTGAACCCCGAGAATATCATTGTTATTTTTCAGATAAAATGTTACCTGCCCGTCAACCGTAATTTCTCTCTCTGATACCGACAAATCACAATATTTGAATAACATTTTGTGGGTTCCATCAGTAAAATTCTTATTTTTTTAATCAAGTTGTGGAAGTGTTATCACATTTTGGTATAATAATCGGTGGTTTATTATTAACGTTTCAAATCATGCCAATATTTCAGAATAGCTATTTTAACGAAAAGTAATATTCAATAAAACTGTACCTCTAAGTTGTGTAATTATCGCTTCAAGATTTTTCTATTCGCATAGCATTCTTTTTGAAGAGCGGCTTAATTATATTAAGTGATTAAATTATAAATAGCTATAATGTCTATGAAAATTATCAATATCGCCATCAGTATCATACGTCCCTCTAAATATTTGGGGTGATTCATAATGAAATTCGCAAATACAAGATTCCTGATATTTTGTTTCAAAGAGTACTGTTTGATGCCAAAAATGTTAAACGTATATCGGTGGTGCATGTCTGGTGCCTCTGTGGTGTATGTGTGCTAACCCTGTGATGTGTGTCTACTGTCCCTCTGCTTGAGTTGTAAAGTGGGTTCTTGTTTCACCGCATCTATAATAAGAATGACATTCAGTGTATGACAATGTTGTGAAATCACTGCTTCAAGATTTTTCTATTAGCGTGGCATTCTTTTTGAAGAGCAGATTAATTTTATTAATTTAGTTGGGTGCAAGCCTGATGTCTTGGATGTCTTCTTCTATCACGATGGATATCCGTTAATACCAGTATCTGTAAATATGTTGCTCTTCTGTTGGTTTCTTGGAAAATAATTCACATAAACAGAGTGTTGCAGTAAATTTGTTAGTACTAGCACAGTCAAACTGATGTGAGCCTGAGGTGTGTTTGTTATCCATTCTGTTAACCCTCAGCTATCTGTCTGATAGACTTCTGATGTGTGTTATCTGTCTAATAATATAATAAGTCACGGCATATTTTACTATAATATAGTCGTACGAGCAACAAATCTCGAACATGCAAAAGCTTTGGGTGTCCTCTGTTGTCGAAAAAAGTGGATTTGCTGTCGTTGTCGTCGTTGTCGTCGGAGTCGTCGTTGTCGTCGTTGTTATCGTTGTCGTTGTCGTTGTTGACGTCGTTATCGTTGTCGTCGCTGTCATCGTTGTTGTTATAGTTAATGTTGTGGTTGTCGTTGTCGTTCTAGTAACATCCTGTATGTGAAAATAATCCACCAATGTGGTTTGTTCGATGAAAATTTGAGCAATAATAGCAGAGATTCATTGTAAAGCCCTTATCTTTATATACCCTGTGGCATCTTTTATGAAAAATACTGTATTTTTATGACTACGACCTGTGTATATAAAAAATACGGTATCTTTATGACTACACCCTGTATAAAATTGCATCTTTTTATGACTAAGCACTGTATATATGGCTTCTTCTATGACTACACTCTGTATATATGAACATCACATCTTTTTTGACTACATCCTGTATATAAAGACAAATGGCATCTTTTATGATCACACCCTGTATAAAAAATGCAGTATCTTTATGACTAACTCTGTGTAAAATCACATCTTTTATGACTACACCCTGTATAAAATTGCATCTTATATGACTACACCCTGTATATAAAGAAAATACAAAAGGGTGCTTTTGTATAATATTGAGATAAAAATACACTTTTACACTCGTATGTTGATCGAAGCCATCACTTCATTCTGAAATTTAGAAGTCCCAAGCGTACGCGTGCGTATTATTGTTGATAAATACAATGAATGATTACGACGGATTCTGATTCAACTGCATTTGATTCACATGTTCTAATAACTAAAACGATATTAGTACAAGGGAGTATCGCATCGTGAAATCACGCCTGGTAAGATTTCAAAATACTTATACTGATCAATTTCAAAAACATAATACGTAGGAATCCTCATAGCATACATGTAGCGGTGTAGGCTGGGAACGATGAGGTCGTGGGCTCGAATCTCACTCGGGGCAAAAATTTTTACGTCATGCACAAATTTACCGGATTAAAAATGGACGACACACATCTAGAGAAATCTGCAAAATGCGCCATCTAGCGAAATCTACTGGATAAAAAAATGGCCGACGGATAAAAAATGGCCGACTGGATAAAAAATGGACGACACCGCCGACAGCGCCAACGCAGCGCCAACGCAGCGCCACCGCAGCGCCACCGTCGCCTAGCAAACCTTTTTCGAAGTAGTGGCTCAGAACCCTTATAGCTACACTACTCAGTTATAACGAGGGGACTGTCCGCGACATATTTTTGTCTCTTGGCATGCCCGGCACGACTTAATATAATTTTCGACATCTCGATTGAGGCCGGCCCAATTATATTTTTGTCGTATTCGCCTAATATTTTCATTAATTCCGCGGTGAAGGTGGCTTTTGCCATTATGGAATTGATCTAAGATAATAGGTATTTGATTTTGTTCTGGCTCTTTAGTAATATTTTGACAAATAGTGAATTTTACGTCAACTTCCGAAAGTAGAAATGATAGTGTTTTTAATATTGGTAGGTCAGGATTATTTTCGATAAAATATTTTTCTGAAGGTTTAAATAAATCTCTATTTCTGTAAATTGCTGCAAATGAATATTCACTAAAACTATCTGGATCCCATGGTATAGCAATAATGAGGTATTTTCTATTTTTGACAGTTTTACTGCTAAGTACATTAATTTTTGCATAAGAAAAGTCGGGGTTTTCCTCAAATATATCCTCAATTATTTTTTCATGAAAATCTTGTAAATTGTCTTGTTGAAAAAAGTTTCAAATGTTTTTATTTTGTTTGTCTAGTAGATGATTATTGGAATATTCTATTTTAGAATAGTCAATCAGTGATTTTGTTTTATAAAGTTCCTCAAAAGACAAAAATTCTTCTGCAGCGGCATCCCAGTCAATTTCAGGTTTATTTTCAGTTTGTTGGGATGGCCCTGCATCTTCAAGAGCGGGATAAATTGGGTAAGGTAAATATTTAAAATTTCCTAATTTTGAACGAAATGAATCAAAGTCATTTATATGGTTAATTTTTATTCGAGAAAGGGCATCAGCATTTTTATTGGATTTGCCAGATTTGAATTCAATTTGATAGTCGTATTCCTCTAATTTGAGGCGCCATCGTGCTAGACGACTACCGGGGTTTTTTATAGAGAATAACCAAGTAAGTGGACGGTGGTCAGTTATAAGGGTACATTTTCGGCCATATAAATAGGGTCTGAAGTGTTTAACTGCCCAAACAATTGCCAAAAGTTTTCTCTGTATCGTAGAGTATTTTGTTTCTGCTTTGCACAATGTCCTAGACGCATAGGCTATCGGTAAATCCTTACCTATTGGGCCTTGTGACAAATCCGCACCGATTGCAAATGAGCTAGCATCGGTAGTTAAAAGAAATCGTTCTTCAAAGTTTGGGTATATCAATATCGGAGTAGAGGTAAGAGCATTTTTTAATTCTTGGAATGACTTTTGACATTCGGAGTCAAAATTAAATGGGACATCTTTTTGTAAAAGTTTTGTCATTGGTTTGGAAATTTTAGCGAAGTTCGGTATAAATCTTCTGTAGTAACCAGCGAGTCCCAAAAAGGTATTTATTTCCTTTTGGTTCGTAGGTTGAGGGAATTTTTGGACGCATTCAATTTTTGCCGGAAACGGCTTAACGCCATCTTCCGTGATTAAATGTCCAAGGTAGGCGACTTCTCTTCTCAAGAATTCGCACTTGTCTGGCTGAAGTTGTAAGTTAGCTTTTTGAAGTCTCTTGAAAACTTCTGTTAAGCGGGTAATATGTTCTTGAATTGTCGGTGAATAGACGATGATGTCGTCCATATAGACAAGACATCGCTCGTTTTGAATTCCAGCAAGGACATTGTCCATGACCTTCTGGAATGTTGAAGGTGCATTTTTTAGACCGTACGGCATTCTGAGGAATTCGAAATGTCCGTTTTCAACTGTGAAGGCGGTCTTTGGTATATCTTCAGGCATTATTTCAATTTGATGAAAGCCTGATGCAAGATCTAGTGTCGTGAAATATTGACACTTACCAAGCTGGCCCAATAAATCTCCAATGTTTGGTAACGGGTATTTGTCGTCTACAGTAACCTCATTCAGTTTTCTGTAGTCTACGACATCACGCCATTTTTGTTTACAATTATAATGTTCTAAAAAATCCATGCCTAATAATCCATCAAAATCAATATCTAAATTACAAATAAATACTCTGTGTGGATCGTTAGGTTTAAATGGAATAAGGGTTGATTCGTTAACTCTTATTTTTTGGTTCGTTATACCTTGAATAATTACATTTTTAGGAGATCGATTTCTATAATTTTTGCATATTTTGGGCTTGAAAATTGATAATCCAGCACCTGTATCAATTAGAATTTTATAAGTGTTTGTTCTGTCTTTAATATAATATGAGTTTTTAGAATTTACCGGTAAGGTATTTTTTACATGAACATCTGTTCGAGGCAGTCCGATTCTGGACTGTTCAACCTCATGGTTTGGATTTGTGAACTGAGGTCTGGGATCGACAAATTTGAAGTTTGATCGTTAAGCGGATCTGGGGTTTCGTTTGTAAAGGGTCTTGCCGAAAATCCTGATAATAATCATGATTTGGATTTAGGAGGTTATCAGAATCAAAATTATAAACATTTTCATTATTATAATTAAAATTGTCTTGTTCGATATAGCTATAATCGAAAGTTTCGCCTTCATTCGTATTGCAAACTGGTACACCATTATCAGAGTTAGGGTCACTATCAGCAGTATAATAGTTTTCCTCTATTTCACTATTAACAGTATAATAGTCAGGAGCACTGGGGTTAATTTCTTGGTAATATTCTTGATAATCAAGTGAATTATCGGAATATTGTTCTTGATTTTTATATTAATTTTGACTATCATCTGAATAATAGTCATAACTGTTATGAGAGTGTTTGTTAAAATCATGATTTCGATTGAAATGAAAAGTTCTTTGTTGATTAAAATTTGTGTTGGGTCGATTTCCCGGTGGTCCTTGAGGTCTGAAACTTGGATTTGGTCTAATTACAGATGAGCGATTTTGATTTTGTTGGTTATTTTGGAATTGTGGCCTTTGTTGAAAATTTTGGCCTGTTTGGTTATGTGAATTAGGGGTTTGATTTGGTCTAAAGGAACCCTGAGCTAAATTTTCAGATTGTCTTTGACGTGTGAGACACTCATTTATAGTATGTCCTATTCTATGACAAAAATTACATTGTTTTGGTGAATTTTGGCTGAATTTACGAGTAGGTATATTATTTGTATTACGATTAGTCTGAGGTTTGTGGTTTTCATAGTAAGTTAATTGAAGTTCTCTTCTGAATCGTGAAGTAGCTGATACAACAGTTATTGGATTACTAGCTCTAACAATTCGACCAATTTTTGGATCTAGACCGGTTAATAAAGTATTCAAAGTTAATGATTCTATAAGACGTGTTTATGCTACTTTTTGATCTGTTGTTAAATGCCATTGTTTACTTATAGCTGAATACAATTTTGCTTCCAGAGTTTGTAATCTCGAAACAAAAATTAAAGGCGATTCGTTTGGTAGTTGTTTCATTCTTTGAAGGTCTTGAATTAATGAATTTAAGTTGCGAGAATCTCCAAAGTGAGTATTTAATAATGTTTTAATTTCTTCCCAATTTGAAGGGTCGCGTGAATTAACTAATTCAGCGGCTCTTCCTTTAAGTTTGTTTTTTATATGAAGAGTTAAAAGTACTTTTTGGTCGTTGCCGGCCATTCTGTCAGCTGTTTTACAAGCATTTATAAAAGTATTTAAGAAAATTTGATTACCGTCATATTCCGGAATTATTGAAAATATTACGGATAATCTGTAAGGTTCTAAATTTGACGCTAGATCGGTTTTAGCAACTGGAGTATTAGCATTGGCATTACTGTTTGTTGCACTGCGTGTTTCAGGCTTTTTGCTTTATATTAAAATGATTGTATTCAAAATAAAAGTCAATTATGACAATAGAACTTGGTAAAAATAAAAAATAAATTGCAAAATATTAAATAAAAATAAAACGAGATGATTCTTACGTAAATATTTTCATTCCTTCCTTGGCAGCTGAAATCCTTATCCGTGAGCTTTACTACACCTGGTTAGCAGTTTGCGTGTTCCTGGTGCCGGAGAGACCGTCTGCTTCTTGAAGATCTGGAGCTGGTACTTGAAAATTCTTTAAAGGTTTAGGAACCCCCACACTTAGTTAGGCAATCCTTGTTCTAAATGTGTTTAGGAATCCTACTGACTGCGCCACTGTTATATTCACAAATTCACATTAAACTTTTTAAATACAATTTTTATTGAGTTACACAGTTTTATGTTATATAAAAAAGAATTAATAGGTTGAAATTATAACTGTAACTGATTATTTTACACAAAGTCAAAGAATTTATAGATTTTGTTAAATCAACGACAGCGTTTATTTTCATGGAGAACTCGTTGTAGCGTCGCTCCCATGAAAGTGCAGAAATCATTATTCTTGTGAAACATGATATTTGTGTTACTTAATGTGCTTATTTTATAAAAACGCAACGTAGCATCGTTCTCATGAAAATAAGGAAATCGTAATCTGATGTTTGACATTGCGTAACATTACTTGAACATAAGCATTTTTTCCTATATAACATATATATATATATATATATATATATATATATATATATATATATGTATATTAATACAGTTCCTCTATTTAAAATGTAAAAGAAACATTAAAACAAGGAAAACTATTCATATTTGTATGCAATACTTTCGATACACACTGTATTATATGTATAATAAATAATTTTGGAAGATTGGTATACAAATCAAATTTGATATTTTAATTTTCGGATGACGTTTATGTAGAATATATTTAATGATAGACAGATTATATTACAATTTGGAGAATATATTTGAAATTTTAAAATACAGATGTCTCTGCTATCAGAATCACAATGGTAATAAAAGAATTCAAATCTCTCTTTGTTAAAGGGAAACATAAATTAGTATTTTAAAAAAAAAGGAATTTTTCGTAACCACAGGAGAAGAGATTCATTTATTTGAGAAAAGTTTAGTTAGTGGAATTTGCAACCCCCACGAGACAACATCGAGATAAGAGTCGTCTCAAATTTTGTTGAGAATTTAATAAAAATTATAACTATACAATCAGATTATGAAGCCATACTTTATAAAGCCAGTGCGTGCATAATTCATAGAAGAATTGCATCGTATCAAGTGTAAGTGGTTCCAGTTTCTAAATCAGATCAGAGTTTTCCTGTCCTATTTGGTGAGTCCACTCCAGTTTAAAATTATGTCTCGAAAATTAACAGGCCTTTTAAATACATTTCGAAAATAGATGCATCTATAGAATAATAATATTAGCTAAACCAAATTAACGTTATACATAAAAGATCTTACATCAAGTGAAAAATTTTGAATAGACAATTTGAAGACAAATTTGCGTTATTTGACATTGATATACGTCAAGGGTAGATTAAACGAGTTGAACTTTTGCATAAAAAATTTACAATTAGTCGAGTTTTAGAATAGGTTGTAGTAATATTAAGATTGGTAGAAATTATTATCTTTGTTTCGTTTACAATATTTTGGGAAATAATAAAACTTTTATAATTTGTTATCTGATTATATAATATATAATTTTGATTCCAACTCACTGTGGTATTTATTCAGTATCTATTTTCAACGTATTCAACATTTCGCATGCTATAGTAATTTTGATTTAATCAGTGACATTTGCTTAATTTCCAGTGACACTTAATTTGTAAATGTCATAAAATAATTCAAGTGTCTTTTATTATATAAAAAAACAGTTACTCGAGATTCGGAATATAGAATAATATTTGATTGGAATAATATTTGAAAATTACAAAATTTCTAAAATTATTATTTAAAAAAATTTGATCCCACCCTGAGATTAGAGTGATTAAGTATATTGTGAATTAATTTATCTTTCTAAATCCAGAAATTAATATTTATCTTGGCCGGGCATTGTTTGACAACTACTGTCAAAAGTAAATTAGGTTACGTACGCTACTAAAGGTGTGTGTACAAAAGTGTCGCTACAATCACAAATTGTGAAAACGTCGACAAGTAATAATTGTATATCGTTATATTCATATATTAACTATAATACAACTATAAATTAGATTGAATATATAATAATTGATGCAGCAACGTGGGGCAATTAAAAAATTGGCACATAATCATTGAAATATTGAAATTTATTGACATTAATATAAAAAAATTAAATATTGACGATGGAAAGATGAATGACGTTAAGGGATGGTAAACAGGTAGGAGTAGAAAGTGGATCTGACGAAGAGAGGGGAGAAAGGAGTCATGGAAGAGGAGACTTTCAGGTGCAGTACTTGGAACAAGGAAGGGAACAATCAGAAGGAGATATGACAGTAGGAGATGAGGAAGAACAAGAGAATAGGAGACAACCTAGTGTGAGTGTCATAATGACCAATTTATGCAATTTTTGATTAATATAGAAAAGAATATGCGGAGAGATATGAATAGTATGAGGGGAGATATAAATAGTATGAATGTAAAAATGGATAAACAAAACGAGAGTATGAATAATATGAGGGAAGAAATGAATGAGAATATGAATGATATAAAGGGGAACATGAATCACTTGGAAAAAAAAATTGATGAGGTGAAAATGGAAAGTTTATATGAGATTAAGAAAGTTAGGGAAGAGAACGATCAATTTAGGAAGCAGATTGAAAAGGCGAAAGAAGATATGAAGGGCCAGAATGAAAATTTACGGATGGAAATCCAAGAAAATGGCATTAAAATCAGGGAAGATACAAACAAGCAGGTCGTAGAAGAAGTTCAAGAACTAGGAAGATGTCTAGAAGAAAATGTATCTGGAGTAATTCAAGTGGAAGTGAAGAAACAAAATGAGAACATAATTGAAGAGATACAGTCTATTAAAGTACAAGGACAAACAAATGAGGAAGTAATGCAAATGTCTGAACAGAATTTGAATAAGAAATTTTATGACTTAAATGGAAGGATAGAAGAACAAACAGGAACGTGTATTGAAAGGAGTGAAAGTATAGACAAATTATTTAACAAGGAATTGGAGGAAATGAATAGAAAATTACAAGAAACTATAGAAGATAATCTAAAACGGAATGGAGGTGGAGTGATGTATACTGTAAATATAGATTTTGGAGTGAAATTTGATGGAAATATAAATGTAATTCATCCAAAAGTATTTATTAAGATAATCAAAAGTAGAATGAGAGGAATAAAAGATATTGTAGAGAAGAAAATCATTATCAGAGGAATGTCATCCGGACATGCTTTATTGTGGTTTTGCAATAAAGAGGAACAAATACCTGATGTAGAAGAATTTGAAAACCAATTTTTCAAATATTTTTGGGGGGAGATCCAACAGGCAAGTTTCAGGGAGAAACTGTACTTTGGAAAATTTGACTACAATCAGAGTAAGAATTTCAATGCATATGCAATGAAAATGTATAACAATGCACAATATTTGGAGCCAAGTATGCGAGAAGAAGAAATGGTGTTATATATATCCAGACATTTTGATCAACAAGTATCAGAAACTACTGGGATACAAAATATCAAGACAATGGAAAGTCTATCCAATTATTTGAGTACTTTGAGAGATCCTAGGAATTCGGACAGAAGAAATGATAATGAAGACAGAATTGAAAATTGGCGACAGGATAGATGGATAGGAACAAATAATTATCATGATCGAAGAAATTTTGAAAGAAGAAATAATGATAGAAGAAATCATACGCTGGAAAACCAAGAAAGAAATTATGATAGAAGAAATAAAAAAATAAAAGATAGGAGACAAGTAAACATCATACAAGAACAAGAAAGATATGATGATCACAGTCAAACTGTAGATAAAAATTTTACTTAAACCGCTTTCACGTGCATAATATTATTTTTTCTAAGTACGAACATTCAAGAGAATTTGTTGATATTGAAGAAATTGGGGAAATACATGACAATTTAGGTTTAATATAATATTCATTGAAGGTAAAATACAAAATATGGGATGTAAAATTCTGATAGATACAGGATCAGAAGTAACGTTGATAAGTGAAAGGATTATAGACAAGTGCAAGAAAAATAATATTATGGTGGTAAATACCAATAAATTATCACTAGTGGCAGCGAATAATAAAAAAACTATATGATACAAATAAAATGATAATTGAAGAATTACAGTTAGGAAATAATTCGTTTAAAGTACAAATGTTAGTCGTAAAAAATTTAATTTATGATATAGTATTAGGGTCCGATGAATTAGACAATCACAAAATGATTATTAATTATGAAGAAAAATTGGTGAATTGTAAAGGAGAAGATATTGATTTCCTCAAACACGAAACAAACAAAATAGACCATGAAACAGATAAATTTTATGTAATGAATCAAATAACTAATGAACATCAAATAGATGTGAATTTGTGTGAACAAAAATATATGAAGATAATAATGGAATTGATAAAACGATACACCAGATTATTTAATGAAGAAGTACAAGTAGCAAGTAAATATATTCATAAACTTGAAATGAACAAAGACATATCTTATTTCAAAGTAAGAACATATCCAATTCCATATAAATTGAAGGATGAAGTATACCCCGAATTATTTAATATGTTAAAAGATGGAATAATAGAAAGATCGAATTCACCATATATTAATGCTGTTACTTGTGTGCGAAAAAAATCTGGAGGAATAAGAATATGTTTAGATGCAAGACATATCAATAGTTATACAAAAAAACAATACGAAAGTCCCATGAATATAGATAGTATATTTGGTAGAATTACTAATCCTAAGATATTTTCAAAATTAGATCTGAAACATAGTTTTTGGTTAATTCCTTTAGAAAAATAAAGTCGAAAATATACTGCTTTTATGATAGATGGAGTGGTATATCAATTCTGTGTGGTACCTTTCGGATTGCAGAGTTCATGTGCAGCTTTGGTAAGGACACTTCACGCCATTTTAAATAAATATAAAAATTTTATACTTCATTATATAGATGATATCCTTATATATTCGGAAAATGAAGAAAAACATAAAGAACATTTAAATATTATTTTTGAAGAACTAGAAAATGCTGGATTAAAATTAAACATCGAAAAATGTAAATTTTATCAAGAAGAAATAAATTATTTGGGATATGTTTTGAATAGTAAAGAAGTTTCTATGGATCCTGATCGAATTAAAACAATTTTAGAATATAAACAACCAACGAATTTGAAAACTTTGAGAGGGTTTCTAGGAACTTTGAACTATTTCAAACGATTGATACCTGATCTAAGTAGAAAAGAAATGCCATTAATTGAATTATTAAAAAAAGGTGTGATATGGAAGTGGAACGAAGAACGAGAAAAAGCATTTAGAGAATTAAAAGAAGATTTTACTAATAATCTCAAGGTATATCACCCACAGTATAATAAACTATTTATTTTGAGAACAGATGCATCAGCTGATCGTTTTGCTGGAGTACTGATACAAGAGCAGGAAAAAGGAGAAGTACCTATTAGTTTCATATCTAGGGTTACTAAAATATATGAAAGGAGATATTTAGTAACGGAACTTGAAATGGCAAGCGTGGTATTTTGTATCACTAAATTGAGATTTTTTTTATTACGAGCTAAATTTATAATCGAAACTGATCATTCAGCTTTGACAGCTATGCTTAAAAATAGATATGCGAATAATAGAATACATCGCTGGATTTTATTATTACAGAATATGGTTTCTAAATCAAATATATTCCTGGAAAACAAAATATTGTTGCTGATGCTTTAAGTAGAGAGACAGAAACCACATCTGAACAGAGAAAGTATAAAATAGGTATAAATAGAATACTACAAGAGGAAGGATTATATTCATTAGATAAAATTAGGCAAGATCAACAGAATTTAGAATCAAATTATAAAAATAATGCTATTAATATAGAGGAAATATGGTATAAATGTTTAGAAGATAGAGAGGTATTTGTAATTACACTAGATTATGCAAAGGAAATTTTGAAAAATCTACTTGAAGAGTATGGACATGTTGGAGCAAGAAAGTTATGGATGCTTTTTAGAGAAACCTATATTACAAAAAAGGATTTAGCAATTGCCAAGAATATTTGTAAATTATGTACCATATGTCAACTTGCAAGAGAAAAAAATTATCACAATAAAAATTTGGCAAAGTCAATAGTGGCACAGAATCCATTACAAATTGTTGCTATAGATTTTATAAGCAACTTAATAACGAGCATACAAAGAAACAAACACATATTTGTTATCACAGATATTTAAACAAAATTTGTTGAAGTTTACCCATGCAAAAGAACCAATGCAAAAACTGTGATAATGTTTTTGAAAATGTACATTGAAAAATATGGAACTCCAAAAACAATAATTTTAAACAATGCAACTTATTTTGAAAGTGAAAAACTAGCCAAATTTAGTCAAAATCAAGAAATTCAATTGAACTTTATTAGCATTAGGAAACCATCGTCCAATCCAGCTGAAAGATACATTAAAGATATAAATAAATATCTACGAATTTTATGTAATCAGGATCACAAATTTGCGTTATTTGACATTGATATACGTCATGGGTATATTAAACGAGTTGAACTTTTGCATAAAAAATTTATTTACAATCAGTCGAGTTTTAGAATAGGTTGTAGTAATATTAAGATTGGTAGAAATTATTATCTTTGTTTCATTCACAATATTTTGGGAAATAATAAAACTTTTATAATTTGTTATCTGATTATATAATATATAATTTTGATTCCAACTCACTGTGGTATTTATTCAGTATTTATTTTCAACGTATTTCACATTTTGCATGCTATAGTAATTTTGATTTAATCAGTGACATTTGCTTAATTTCCAGTGACAATTAATTTGTAAATGTCATAAAATAATTCAAGTGCCTTTTATTATATAAAAAAACAGTTACTCGAGATTCGGAATATAGAATAATATTTGATTGGAATAATATTTGAAAATTACAAAATTTGAATTATTATTACTTGAAAAATTTTGATCCCACCCTGAGATTAGAGTGATTAGGTATATTGTGAATTAATTTATCTTTCTAAATCCAGAAATTAATATTTATCTTGGCCGGGCATCGTTTGACAAATACTGTCAAAAGTAAATTAGGTTACGTACGCTACTAAAAGTGTGTGTACAAGAGTGTCGCTACAATCACAAATTGTGAAAACGTCGACAAGTAATAATCGCATATGGTTATATTCATATATCAACTATAATACAACTATAAATTAGATTGAATATATAATATATATATATATATATATATATATATATATATATATATATATATATATAACAACAACAAAGAGATTCATGGGTAATTCACGCAAAATAAAGGGCTACTGTTGTTAACATATCACGCGATATTTCCTACATCTTATATATTATATAGGGTAAATTACCGTCTGTTCGAATCATTGCTGGCGCGCCCCTCTTGGGTGGTTTTGAGAATTATTTGTACATTTCATATTTGGGACCATTTTTCGCGATGGAGGGGGAAGGTGGGTTGACGTGTATTTGGAGGGAAAGAGAATACATACTGTATTATGGTATCTTCTGCTACTGCTTATTGCTACTTATAGATACTTATAGAAACATAAAGCTACTTTATTGCTGATTAGCCTATTTTTAATATATTGTGAGTTACAACTATTGTTTCTTTAGCTCGGGAAAATGCACCCCTATTAGGCCGCCAGCTTTTCTGAGGTACACGATAGCATCTCGTTTCTGGACGCTAAGCTGACTAGAACACAGGAAAATGTAATTGTCCTAGATTGGTATAGAAAACCAATGAAGATTCAATATCCGCGCGCCTATAATTTGGTAAATACACACATTTCGTTGCTCCATTAAAATATCAATTTGCTGTTAGTATTGAATACTTGAATATTTTGTACGTAATTGTTAAAGTGTTAGTATTGCTGTTGTGACAATAATTATATACATCAGTGAATTAAAAAGTGCATTTTGAACGAACTACTGTAAGTACCCATTATTAGTTGAACTTTTTTCTTTACATTCGTCAAATTGTGCCAAGGTCGGCAATGCCTAATAACTGCGGTCACTGTTCCAAGTCTGTCTCCGATCGAGAATCAGTACTTCAGTGTGACGGCTGCAAGTGATCACTACACATGGAATGTACAGGGATATCTGCGTCTGATCGCGTAACGCGTCAGAAAGTTCGAGATTTGAGTATTCTGTGTAACTCTTGCGTGGCCAACTTGGAAAATTTTCTCGACTTAAAGAAACTCTTTACTGATTTTAAGACTGATCTGCAGACAAAGATAGACAATCATATTGCTACTCTTACAGCCTAGTTAAATACGTTAAAAAATAAAATTGCCACTGTGGAGGAAATTAACTCCGTCGAAATAACCGACAAAATCGCGAACGAGGCTGTCGAACGCATGGTCCGTGCCAAAAATATTTTGTTTGAGGCTGTACCAGAAACTGACGGGGATTCCATCGTTAAAAAAGAATGTGACCGAGCTGCAATTAAGGAAGTGCTCGACGCTATCGGCTGTCCCACCTCTTCGGTCACATTTTATCGAATAGGCAAACAAAATCAGCGCTTTCCCCGTATGCTAAAAGTATTCATGTCAGCCGAATCAGATGCCAAATACATTCTAAGAAATAAGAAAAAGGTTTTAGAGACTTGCTCAACCAGCAAATTTTCCATTATGGATGACAAAACTCCAACACAACAATTGTTTCTTACAGAATTGCGAAAAAAAACTGGAGAATCGCACCAATAATGGAGAGAAGAACCTTACCATAAAATTTGTACGAGGATCACCAAAAATAGTAACATTTCGCCAATAAATGCTCTTCTCAAAGTTTTGAAAACTGGTTGTCACTTTATACTAATCTTGACTCCATATGTGCCAAATTTAATGAATTTGTATGTTCGGTTGATTTAATTAAACCCTCCATAATACTTATCAGCGAAACTTAGCTTAAGCCTTCAATTTCGGACTCAGTGGTTCGAATTGATGGCTTCACTATTTTTCGAACCGATAGACCCAACCGTCATGGAGGGGGTGTTTGCATATACTTCTCTGATTATATAACTAGTAATTTTTCTGTATCTGAAATATATATAACTATCCCAAACATTGATGTTATATGCATTAAAATATCCAAAACTCTCATGTCCATACACTTAGCCTGCATATATCGTCCAAGCGACTCACAATTGGCAGATAATGTCACTCTCCTTGATAAACTGGATGAGTTATCCATGCTTGACAATCTAGTTATTATTGGGGATTTCAATTTTCCGGATATATCCTGGCCGATAAAAAATATTCCTGAGGGCAATAAAGCAAAAAATTTGTTTATGCAATTTATCCATAACTCGAAGTTAAACCAAGTTGTCCACGAACCTACTCGTTAATGACACAATAATAATTCGTCTACCCTCGATCTTATTTTGACCAATGACGAATGTTTGCTATCATGGAGGTCAGTTCACCAATAGGTAAGTCCGATCATGCAGCAATAACTGTCAATATTCAACTTAAGTTACCCGCTGCTGAGGATGATAAGAATTACATGACTATCGAATTTACAAATTTCATAAATGTCAATCGTACTTTCTCGTCCATCAATTGGGATAACATATTGCCTGATAATAATAACTGTATACATTCATGGAAATGTTTATATGCTACGGTAACAAAATGTTTGAATGAGAATACGAGAGAAAGAAAAATTTTCCGTAACAAATTAAAGCCATGGATCAATAGTGAAATACATGATTTGATAAAACATAAACGAAATTTGTGGAGAAGATTTAAACGCACAACAATAATGAAGATTTCTTAACTCACAGAAGATTCTCTAATACAATAATTAGTCGGTTGGCTAACGCCGGAAGAGGTTTCGAGGAAAGTAATGCTAATAGTGGTAAACATAAAAAGTTTTTTAAGCACATGCGTTCCTGTCTTTCGTCTAAAGTTGGTGTCCCTTTACTTAGGAAAAGTGATGGAGTATTGTGTTCGTCTAATTATGAAACTTCCGAAACGTTGTAAATTAGTTTTTCTGAGGCTTTTACTTCTGAACCAATTGATGACACTTTGCCTCCAATATTTGGTGCTCGTGTCTTAGAATCCCTTAGTAATATTGAATTTTCACCCCAGCAAATTAAATAAAAAACATTAAATATCAAGACGAACAGTTCTCCTGGTCTTGATGGTTTGCAAGCAATGTTTCTTAAAATATGTACAGACTCGATTCAAGAAGGGCAATAAACTGGATTCAAGCAATTACCGACCAATAAGCCTGGAACCTATTGTTTGTAAAATTATGGAATCTATTATTAGTGAGGCCATGTCTAAGTTCCTACTTCAACAAAATGTCATACCTCTTCACCAACATGGTTTTGTTCGAGGTCGCTCTACCATGTCCAATCTTCTTCACTATGTTAATGACTGGACAAAAGCTTTAGACAACAGAGTTCCGATTGACGTCATTTATTTGGACTTCTCCAAGGCATTCGACAAAGTCCGAAAAAGAAGACTTTTATATAAATTAGATCACTTTGGCATATGGGGTAGCCTGAATTTATGGATCTCAAATATTTTATCTGAGAGGATTTTTAAAGTCAGAGTCGGCCGAGAGTTCTCCAATGACAGGCCAGTTTCTAGTGGTGTTCCACAGGGTTCCGTCCTTGGCCCATTGCTGTTTGTTGTTTACGCAAGCGATCTTCAAATATTGGTCTAAAACTCAGTTTCTTTTTATGCCGATGACACAAAAATATTTGCTAACCCTTTAAGAGACCATCTCACTCTCCAAAATGACCTACGCACTATACAGCGGTGGTGTTTGGACTGGTTGCTTCCCCTGAACATTATTTAATGTAATGTACCCCACATTGGCAAGACCAACCCCAATTTATCATACAACTTAAATGGGCAGATACTAAATACGGTTACCAGCCATGATGACCTAGGCATCTTAGTGAACTCAAATTTATCGTGGAGTGAACATGTTGTGTCCGTATGCAACCGCGCGAAATGCAGACTCTATCTGAGACAAAAGTCGTTCTCTAGAGTGTCACTTGAAACTTACTGTAAACTGTTCAAATGTTACGTGCGTTCTATTTTAGAATATGTGGGTCCTGTGTGTTATCCTGATCTTATTCCCGACCAAGTTTTATTAGAAAACGTGCAAAAGAGGGCAACTAGACTTGCATTTGGTCGCGTAAGGCCTTCATATGAGCAGCGACTGACTGGGGCGAATCTCATCTCGTTTCAAGACCGTGGAATTCGGGGAGACTTGATATTATATTATAAAATCATTAAGCACAACTTTGGTGATCTTCAATCTATGTTTCTATTCAACACTGATCTTAGACTGAGAGGTCACCCATTTAAACTTAAGAAGGAGTCCTCTAGATCCCGAGTAAGACAGCACTTTTTACTAATCAAAGTGTTTGATGTCTGGAACAATCTTCCTGATTATGTTGTTGACGCACCATCAGTTAACGCATTTATGAACAGAATTGATAGACTTCTATTTAATAGTTAATAGTGCGCATTGTTGCATTTATTATTTATCTGAATTTGTTTTATTTATATCTTTTTTCGCTGTATAGTTGTTGCGGTTATTGTTGAAAACTACGATTTTGTTAATTATTGTTAATTTGTCATTGATTATGTTTATAGGTGTTTAAGCACTTATTTATGTTTTCATATCATGGGCTTCATAGGTTCTTACCTCAGCCCCTATTTATATTGTAATAATAATAATAATAATAATAATAATAATAATAATAATTCTAACAGATTCATTAATTATATGCTCAACCATATAGAAAGGACAAAAATTAATCTGGTTCTAATAATGAAAAACAGAATACATAAAATCTGTCACCCTTCTCTTGTGAACAAAAATTTAAAACTTCTTTATAACATTTTTATAACGAATTCATATCCAAGAAAACTTTAAAAAAAACTAATATTCAGTACAAGAGTGCAAGAGCCCAGAAGTCAGATTAACCCAACAAACACTGATAACGCTAGTGAGAGAGATGAAACAATTTTAAAAACTGGAGTAGTTTATAAAATTCCATGTGTAAATTGTGAGAAACTCTATTATGATCAAACTTCAAGTGTCCTCGAGGATAGGCTAACACAACATAAAAGTGATATCAAATTAAATAAAATGTCTTGTGGATTGGCAGAACATAGAATCTCAACAGGACATCACTCTAACTTTGACAACATTGAAATCATACATTCTAATCAGTATTATTATAAAAGAACTTATTTGGAAATATTAGAGACCACCTTAGACAGCAATTCTCTTAACAAAGAGAGAGATACTCAACATATCACTTATACTTGTGCATACCTACTTACACTTGATAAATCTAGCACATCTTCAAATCTACTGTGCTCTGGAACTGATTTTGACATATAACATCTAAATTTGCTCCATACAACAATTTTTGATACAGCACTTAATTAAATCTAGTACCAACATATTGACTGAATAATGAATAAAACCCTATGACACGGCTGTTTCTTTCTGTCCTGACTGAGTGACAGTCATGTCAGTGATTGAATATAGTGAGCATTATGGTGATATCAACCTATAATTTGACAGTGACGCCCTGGAATCGTTGTCTTCACAGGTGACAGAGTTGGACTTTGGTACCAGATTGCAATCAACAAAAAAAACTGTCGGTATAAGCTCTAGCTTTCCTAAGAAGGGTGTCGTACAAAAAAGAAATAATAACGTTCTGTAAGTTCTGGGCGTGGTGTAGGACATAGTGAGAGTATACCTACATACTACGCTGGGTTTTTAATATGACACTCAAACCATCAGAATAATAAGTTGCTATAAATGATGGTAAGTTTTGGTATTAAACGGTTGAGCAATGTGAGAGGTGCGTAACGTGAAATCCAGTAACTCGCTAACTGTTGATATGTAAAACCACAGCTCGTGGGTGAATGCTGTTTGTCTTTATTGAGTGGTGAGAGCCTCGGAAGTTGGTCTGCTGACATTGATGAGTTGTACATAACAGAATCACATTACTCCTAATGAGTGGGGAAACATTTTTAAAGGCATCCTTAAATGAGAAAAATTCATTTTTGGTCAATATTCCAAGAATTAATAAAAACATGCTTATATCTTAATAAATTCAAATGACAATATTTTTTACCTTCATCGAAACACCTCAACACTTGTACTAGAAGTTGTTGGATGGTCGCTTACTTGTTATTTTTATTCGATTTATGTCGTTAAAAATAGTAGTTGGTCTTCCTTGTACATTGAAATTTCTTTTTAATTTTCAAAATTGAAATGTATTATAGTATACCTAATGTTAGCTCATGATTTATAGAGTTTTAAAGTCATAACTCAGCTTGCAGTTAGTACCAAATTTCTTAATTATAACAGTGAATTACTCGTATCTAAAATTATATTTTAACCCTTGATAAAGAAAATAAATATTTTCGAATCGTTGGGTAGTAAAAAAGAGTTTTAATAACCACCTTTAGACGGAATCCCTAAGAATTAACAAATTTTGTTTTCTACCTAACCGTCGAGATTACCTTCTGGATACATTATATATATATATATATATATATATATATTGGGAGAGAGAATATTAAAATTATTGTTTAGTTTAGTTTAGTTTTTGTTTGCCCGGTATATTGTAAAATTAATTTGTAAGATAATTATACTTTTTCTATGAGAAACTCCATAATCTCAGAGTAGGGTTCAAATGTAGAAAAACAAAACAATTTCAATTTCTAATATGAGCGCCAAAGTTTAAATAAAGCCCCTATATTTCAATAAAGGAATTTAGTTAATCAAAAATATACTTGCTTTATTATTTCCAATTAAACTCTAAAGACGGTCCTGTCTGTTTAATGTTGAACCTCTCCACGATTCACAGATGTCAGTTCAAAGCTACTAACTGTTGAAACTAGATGGAGTAATCACCATAAAGAAATGAAAAATCTCAAAAATATAATTTCAAAATGTTTTTCAAATGGAAAAACGTTATTTAATTTTGTAGAAACAAATACATCATTCTTTTACAAGACATAAATTTGTGAAAACCTACTATCTAGTATGATCACTCATTCAAATAAAATCATACACTCTGGTGAAATATTATTTCTATACATGATTTAAAATAGGCAACATTTTATACAAATTTTATAACACGAAATCCGTTATATCAAAGTCTATGACAGAAAATGGCGAATAATAAAGTTTATGAGCGTCTATGCAATATCAAAGTTCAATTCTTTGTACAAAATCGGTAAGTTTACTCTACCTTCTTTATATATAATTAAAATAGTTTTAAATACCTTTGTTCACTGTGTTGTTCAATTAATTCACATCAATGATTGGTTCTTATTTTGTTTTAGGTTACCTCTTGGAAGACACCATACAATTTGTCCAGCTTGCATAATATCAAGAATCAATGCTATATTTCGTCCACATCAATACATTTTAGACAAATCCCATAATCCAAAGCTTTCTGAAAAGTATTGTGGAGACACCGTTTCCACAATACAACATTTTACTTAATTACGTCGATAAATTTTATGGTTTGTATTCAATTATAATTACCAATTTTCTTCTTATAACGTGTATATCTACTTGATTAATTATATTACTGATTAGCTTTAAAGTATAATGTATTCCTTTCTCTAATTTTCATACCAAATTGTTGTTTCTCCGAAAGTTTTAATAGTTTTTCTCAAAAATTTTGCTTCTTAATATTTTTCTGCTACCAAAAAAAAGGTATCTAGTCAATAGTCTACATTATCAACAAAACTGTCCCCATTCAATTTTTTTTTATTATTAGCAATCTGCTTGTCGCTGATGAGCATATTTTAAACGTATTCCACCAATCAAAATTGATTATCAAAATTCTTATTGAAAATCTTCATTTCAAATAGTAGATTGTCCATCCATCATTTTAGAACATTCTGTTTTGAGTTTCTTAAATGATTATAACCCATATATTACTCCCTTAAATTGTATTTCAATAAATTTTTAAAATGACAGTTCTTATTTTCTAAAATATTTATTCGGAATGACAAATCGTTTAACAAATGTCATGTTCCATAAAATTAATGTTGTCATTTGACTTCCTACCTTGACACATTTTAAATAGTTACATAATCTTATCGAAAACTTCTTTCAATATCTAATATTTACTTCTTTAAAACAAATCATATTATTATTTTACTTTGACAATGAGAACAATGGATTATTATTTTTATTTATATGGAACAAACGTTCTAAAATTCTCTCTCTTAAATATGGAAATTTTGTTATTTCATTTCACCTATATTCTTATAAAGCTTATTTAAAATCTTCTCCATAGTTATACATTTAGATTCTTGTATACTTTCTCTATTAAATAGTGAATAGTACAGATTGTCTCATTTTAAATAATTTAAAAAAAAATTCAAATTCCAAAATTTTTAATTACTTACAGTGTGTAGTCTATTATTCCATAATTCAGTATACAGAGTGTTGCAGGTTTCACTCTATGTTAATATATATATATATATATATATATATATATATATATATATTTAGTTTTGTTTTTTTTCTTGAACCTTATTTCATTATATATTTTTTTTGGAAAAATTTTTCTTGGTCTTGTAGGTTCCTAGTTAAACAAATCAAATGGTTTTTTTGACTTTAATTAACATTTTTGTTTTTGTTTACGTTTCGGACATGTCGTGTCCTTCATCAGAACATAATTCTACAAATAGATGACAAAAAATTAACAATTTATACGCTACATATGTCTATCCTAAAAATAACTTACCATAAAACAAGAGCTTGGCGAGCGCATGTTAAAATATGTTAAAATACACGAAAACAATCATTTTTATTAAAAACATTTAGTATCAATATAAAACCCACATACAACTGCCAGTACACTACATTATATTATGACAATAATTACTTCTTAAAAGGAACAAAAATTTTTATTGTTAGTAAATAGAACTAGTTCTTTTTTTGTATTGTATTCAGTAATTGTGATGGAACAAGGTTTTTAATACACATCAATTTTTGTCTTTGAAAAATTTTTTACTGATGTTATTATGGTATAAGGATTTAGAAATATTACAGGATGTCATTTCATTTATAGACAATGCACCGGAAAAGACATCTATTTGATTGAATTAACATAAATTTTTGATAAATTATTTGTGTCAGATTTAGCATTGATAGAATATGGGTTTTTTTGGATTTCTATCATTTCATAGACTTCTCTTTTTTTTTGGTGGCTTTCAATTCTCAATATTCTTGTGCTGTCATAGTCAAATGTATGTTTGTGTTCAGAACTATGATTTGCCAGGGCTGTTCTGTTTTTTTTTTTATCATACTTGTGGCCATTTAGGCGGTTTTTAAGATATTGACTTGTCTGTCCAATATATACACCTTTACAGTCTTTGCAAGGGATCTCATAGATGACATTGCTTTTTTTTTCTTTGGGAATTTTTGATTTTAGTTTACTAAAATTTGATTTTAAAAGATTATGTCCCTTGTGAGACACTGTTATGTTGTGATCTTTGGAAATACTACCAATTTTTTCTGAAAGTCCCGAAACGTATGGTCTCACAAGGGACATAATCTTTTAAAATCAAATTTTAGTAAACTAAAATCAAAAATTCCCAAAGAAAAAAAAGCATGTCATCTATGAGATCCCTTGCAAAGACTGTAAAGGTGTATATATTGGACAGACAAGTCAATATCTTAAAAACCGCCTAAATGGCCACAAGTATGATAAAAAAACAGAACAGCCCTGACAAATCATAGTTCTGAACACAAACATACATTTGACTATGCCAGCACAAAAATATTGAGAATTGAAAGCCACCAAAAAAAAGAGAAGTCTATGAAATGATAGAAATCCAAAAAAACCCATATTCTATCAATGCTAAATCTGACACAAATAATTTATCAAAAATTTATGTTAATTTAATCAAATAGATGTCTTTTCCGGTGCATTGTCTATAAATGAAATGACATCCTGTAATATTTCTAAATCCTTATACCATAATAACATCAGTAAAAAATTTTTCAAAGACAAAAATTGATGTGTATTAAAAACCTTGTTCCATCACAATTACTGAATACAATACATAAAAAGAACTAGTTCTATTTACTAACAATAAAAATTTTTGTTCCTTTTAAGAAGTAATTATTGTCATAATATAATGTAGTGTACTGGCAGTTGTATGTGGGTTTTATATTGATACTAAATGTTTTTAATAAAAATGATTGCTTTCGTGTATTTTAACATATTTTAACATGCGCTCGCCAAGCTCTTGTTTTATGGTAAGTTATTTTTAGGATAGACATATGTAGTGTATAAATTGTTAATTTTTTGTCATCTATTTGTAGAATTATGTTCTGATGAAGGACACGACATGTCCGAAACGTAAACAAAAACAAAAATGTTAATTAAAGCCAAAAAAACCATTTGATTTGTTTAACTAACAATCCCAAGAAAAATTTTTCCAAAAAAAGTATATATATATATATTTCATTGATCTGGGTCAAAAGTTTTCAGACGGGAGTGTTATATGCACCTCCGTGTCTATGTTGGTTGTTGTCTCGAATATTCGAGATCTTCTAATATTACTGACACAAATGTTGTGTTTGACTATCCTGCTGAATTCTGTTATATTTTCTCATGTTTCATTCAACACCTTTGCTCCCATGTTTTACATCTTTTCTTGGTTGTACCGTACCGATGACAGCTAATGAGCCAGAAACATGCATGTCTGCGGTTACCACTCCTTTCAGTAGCCCCTTCTTCTATTTGCGTGCAATACCCACCAATCTATTCGTTGTTTATATATATATATATATATATATATATATATATATATATATATATATATATATATATATATATATATATATTCATATATATATATATATATATACATATTTACATATATATACATATATATATACATATATATATATATATATACATATATATATATATATATATATATATATATATATATATATATATACAGAATGGGCAGTATTTATTACATTTTAAGAAAATGCTGAAACCAACACGTCGATTTTTATTCTAAGGGTGACACATTTTTACGTTACATCTGTCATTTGTCAACCCCCTCCCTACCACTTCCCCAACCCTTTATTTTTATATAGGCAATATATCATATGTACCACATCATTAGAAATGTATTTAGATGGAGGATTCCAGACATAATGAACGTCAACGATTTTTTAAAGTGCAACACCTCTTAAAAATGAAACGCAGCTCCTATGGTTTGTCATTGTGTGATTTGTTCTTTCACATCAAAAGTATATGAAGAAAATTTTTGCAAAAAATAAGTAATTTGATACATAAACAGTTTTGTCTTTTTGGTAAAATAATACGTTCTACACTCTCATTTCTGCTTCTTTATTTAATATTGCAAAACCTTTTGTGTTACATGAAATCAGAAAATTAACAAATTCACAACTATGTCTCACACTTGAAACATCTTACGTCACTTCTTCTTTTTCTATCATAAAACTGTCTAAACTCAATAAACATTTTAGCGCAACTCTAACAAACAGTTTGTCTAACATTGTTGTTGGTCAATAAATTCAGGTATTTTTTTAATACTTCCAAAATGGTATTGCTGAGTGCACATTTTTTTAAAACGGGCAATAACAGCGAATTTATGTAATCAGTTCCATGAAGACAAGCAACTTCATCACTGATACGTATTAGAGCTAGAGAGAAAGTTCCGTCAAACAGGATCAGTAATAAAACAAGGAACTATAAAAATTCTGTTAGGACCGAAGCGGCAGAAGTAGTGATTTTAGGTCATAAACATTTAGATCCTACATGTACAAGAAAATTGGCCGAAGAATATGGTTTTTCGCTCACTACCATCCGTAGGATTTTTGAAGATCATAAATTTCATCCTTACAAGATACATTTGGTACAGGAAATAAATGAAGATTACCCATACTACACGTTTTGTGGAAATATTATTTACAATATAAATACTGTTACGAAGTCGCACACTGGTGCCGACCCTGGCTAATAAGATATCTAAAAGTTAAAATTTTGGAGGAAGCGCGCGGATTTCTGGGAATGGCTATTTTTTGAGATTGTTTTTATAGAGGAATTTTAAGAAGGTTGATTGTTTGTTAGGAGCCGCAATCTAGAAATTTCAGGAATCTGAATGTTCCAGAAGGGGTTTTAATATATAAGCAACAACCAGCGCACCGGGAATGAAGTCTACAGTTTGATTTCATGGCGAACACAGCTGAATAGTGAAAAATTATTCATAAATAGTGAACAGTGTTTTTAATACAAAATTAAGTTAAATGTAATAAATTAAGTAAGTTGATTTCCCGTGTGTTTAAATTTATCCCACCGGTCGTGATAAAAACTATTAAATGAATAATAAAAAAGTGAGGAAACTAACCGAAGAATTGGAAAATAGTGAGTTGGAAACGTCCGGAAAGAAGAGTGAATTAATACAAAGACTCAAAATGGCACTGGACAGTGACGGCTTGGATCCAGAAACATTTTTATTCAGTGACGAGGCTTCCACCTTAGTCTCGTCAATTTCTACTATAAAGGACGATAATACTACTAATATGAAGAACGATATTTCTGCCAATATATCATCAATAAAAAATGAAATAGCCGCTGACGCTGAAAATAAAATTTCGTGATCCTCACCTAAAGATGATTCGGTAATGAAAGGAAGATAATCGGCGACCTACCTGGCAAGAAGTGTCAAGATTTTCACCCACACTCAAGGCATATTGGGCTCAGTGGGACTCCCTTGTCCTGGAAGAAGGCCTGATGAGAAGTATCCTTGAAAACAATGACGATTCCGAGAAGAGAAGACAGCTACTTATCCCGAGAACGAGAGTAGCTGAGGTACTGAGGAAGTTACACGGCAGGAGGTCATTTGGAAGTGAAGAAAAACCTTCAGCGAGTTCGTGAAAGGTTTTTTTGGAAGAACAGCTCCAAAAATGTGTAGGACTGATCTAAGAAACGTAAAACATGTTCTATGAGTAATGGACCACATCGCAAGAGAAAGGTGTGCATAAAACAGTATAATGTTGGAACCCCTTTCGAAAGGATTTCTTTAGATTTCACTGGACCATTTCCGACGACAGAAAATGGTGGTAAATACATTCTGGTTGTAATGGATTATTTCACAAAGTAGGTGAAAATCTACACGATCCCGAATCAAGAGGTCACAACTGTCGCGGATGTGTTGGTGAAAAAATGTATCAGCCGATATGGAGTGCCCTTGGAAGTCCACAGCGATCAAGGAAGAAATTTCGAGAACCAGGTATTCCAAGAAGTTTGTGACAAGCTGGGAATAAAGATGACTAGTACAACAGCGTTGTATCCACAGTCAGATGCAATGGTCGAGAGAATGAACAGGACAAAATACCTGTCCTAAGTAGTTTCCAGCCACCAGAAAGACTGGTACCAGTATCTCTCCCTATTTGCATTTGCTTATCGATCTGTCATCAATGAGTCCACGGCTGAAACACTTGCGAAAATCCTGTTAAGACGCAAAATGAGGCTACCTTGTGACCTAGAATTTGATTGTCGACCGGAAGAAGACCTAGCGGGAGAAGATTGCGTGATCCAGTTGAGAAAAAATATGGACGATGTGCACGAATTAGTTCGAACGAATATTCTAGTTTCCAGCGACAGAATGAAAAAAAGGTACGACACACGACATGGTGGCACAACCCGACGAGGAGAAAATGCTTCTCTCCAAAATTACAGAAATATTGGGAAGGTCCGTACTTAATCAAGAAAAAGATAGAAGTAAACCATGACCTAGAGGAAGGAGGGAACCGTATCCGAAAAGAGCCTGACCCTGCCTGCGAAGAATTCATGGACGCATATGAGAAAGCAGGACAGGGAAAGCAAGATATTGAATCACTACAGAACAACGACAAGATTTTCTCACGCTTCCGAAAATTTGAGTAATTAGAAAAACTTGTAGATCAGATTCCAGCCCCTGGCTAGACACTGAGACTCAAACACTATTCGCGGTACTTCTTCTACCTGGTAACCAAAAACGAATTTCAGGATCGATCCATCTACCGCGATGTGTGGGAAGCGCTACGGAGCCTTCGAGATCATGTGCTGGAATGCAACGTGAAGAAACTAGCAATGCCTAGGATAGAGAGCAACCAGTTGGATTGGCGAGTCATCGAACATGATAGAGATGAACTTCCAAGATACCGTTGTCCACATATTAATTTGCAACTATACCCTCTGTTATCAGTACCCGATGAAGACGGTGCCTTGTTATTTTCGTACGACCGGAAAGTGTAGAAATGGGTCCAGTTGCCGATCTAAACACACTGGTGCCGACCCTGTCTAATAAGATATGTGAAAGTTAAAATTTTGGGAGGATCGCGCTGATTTCTAAGAAGGTCGATTGTTTTTTGAGAGCCGCAATCTAGAAATATCAGAAATCCGAATGTTCCAGAAGGGGTTTAAATATATAAGCAACTACCTGCGAACCGGGATTGAGGTCTACAGTTTGATTCCATTGCGAACACAGCAAAACAGTCAACCAGTGAACATAAATAGTGAACAGTGTATTCAATATAAATTAGAAATTAAGTGTGTACATAAATTAAGTATAAGTGAATAGTTAAGTATATAAATAAATTAAGCAAGTAGATATACCGTGTGTTTAAATTTATCCCGAACGTTCGTGATAAATATTATTTAAATAAATAAGAAAGACATTACAATAGCTAAGGAAACTTTTCATTCAATACTTCTATTTCTGTTAAATGTTCCTTTTTGTCAATGGTACCGTAAATTGACACAATTGTCGTTACTGGGCTGACAAAAAAACGTGTGAGCAGGGATTTATTGGGATCGTATTGTTGGGCCTCAACATTTGAAAGGAGAATCATATCTCGAATTATTAGACGACACTATTGATCCCGCTCTCACAGAAGATTATCTCTTTCTACAACTAAACGGCGCACCTCAACATGACAATAGAGTTGTGAGGCAATATTTGAATGACGAAGGGCCTGCAAGATCCCCCGATTTAACGCCCCGTATTTCTTTTTGTGGGGATATTCAAAGGGCAAAATTCTTAAAACCGAACCCGCTTCGTTGGAAGAACTAAGACGACGAATAGTACATGGATGCAGTCTAAAAACACCTGAAATGCTTCAAAACGTTCGACGTAATTTCGAACAGCGACTCTACAGTTGTTTGGATGTCGATGGATACCGATTTAAACATCTAATTCATGAATTCAATATTAATTGAAATTGGTTTATGTTTCATACTAATTTAGCTAATTTTCGTTACATTACAATTAATTACCATACAATTGCTTTTGCAAAATTTGTTTTAATTTACTTTTGATGTGGCAGAAAAAATGACACATTAGCAAACCATAGGTGCTTCATAAATTACACAGCGCGTCTAACATGTTGTGAATAGCTCGTGGTATCGCCTCAGTTAAGAAACGGCAATGGCTGACCCTTTTAAAATATTTGCTTATGCTGTATTTTTAATTAAAACTATATAAGAGAATAATCGTGTAATAATTAAAGATATTGTTTGTAACTTTCATGTAATAAACGTCTTCAAAAATAATTTTTCGTTTTTTAAAAAGTATTTTTCGGAGTGACAAAATATCATTAGCGCAGTCGTAGTAGGATTTTCGGAGTTTTTGACGTATAGTACGTGAGCTTTTCGCATCAACGATTTACCGAAAATTTCGAACTTCAGTGACGGGTTTCCTTCGAGTGAATATCGAACTTTGAACTACTTGACTTGTTCGAGCGAATATCGAATACAATCCGATAGGTCTAAACCGAGCAATCGTCAGCTTCGAAGAACAAAAGAAAAACGAAGATTATATCTTGGGTTTGGTCTAACATCGATCGAATCAATAAGAACTAGAAATAAGTTAGAAGTAAGGAGATCTTGGGTTTGGTACCACATCGACTGAACCTATAAAATCTAGAATTAAGCTACAAATAAGAAGATGATCAAAATTTTCCTTCTGTAAGTACTTTTCTTTCCTTATAAAATACTTATAAAATATTTTGTTGCTTTCGGAATTCCCCAAACAGTAATAGTCGATAAAGATACAGAATTTAACAATGAAACAGACAAAAATCTCCTGGCATTACATGAAATAAAAGTTCACTTCACTACTCCTGGTCATCACGAGTCAAATTAAATAATTAAAAGATTACATTCCACTTTAATAGTACATTTAAGAATTTTAAGAGAAATGTATCCCAATGAAAATGACCTAATGGACTATGCTATAATTGCCTACAATAATTCAATACACAGTGCCACGAATTTCACACCTTTTAAACTTACCTTTGGACATACACATTCTAGAATTCCTAACGAAATTTTTATGTCTCATTCATTTTATGCAGATTACGTTGATAACCACAAATGAATATTTATGAAAATATGAATAAAAATAAACAAAAAGTGATAGAGAAAACAAATATACAAGGTGACACAAACATACAATTTAAAATAGGACAAACTGTATTCAAGCAAAACCCCAAAAATCTAAATAAAAAAGATAAAAGATTTTTAGGACCTTATAATATAACAAACATATTAGATAGAAATAGAGTAGAAATATCCAGAAAATCATTAAAACAAAAAAAACAAATAATCCATATTAAAGAATTAAGGAAACCTCCTATTACAGATTCTTCCTATGGATCGCCAACGCAGAACCAGACACACCCCAATTCCATAACCTAAATGATAATCCCGGTCTTTTTCCTCTTCATTTAGGAACCGCACAGATTAAAATGAACTATTAGACGTTTATACATATATTTGATATTACAAACATTAACAAAGAATTACTTGCTTTAGAGGAACAATAACTGTTTATCGAACTCTTTATCGGAATCACCTGAAATTTATAATTTTAGTAAACATTTTCAAAATTCCTATCACCTCATCAAATTAATTGAACAGAAGATTTCTCTTCAATTGAACCAGTTAAATCCATTTTGGAATACAAAATCAAAAAGATCATTATTTGACGGATTAGGATCTGCAATAAAATGTATAACCGCAAATTTAGATCAAAATGATGCAAAGCGTTATGACGTTTATCTAACAAAAAACAAGTTGAAATCTCTTATTCATGACCACATAACTTTACTCCAATCGTCTATCAACAACTTTGAGAATAATACCAAAATATTAGAAACTTATCACTATTTTGCAATAGAACAACTTGTTTCACAATTTTCTATAATTTTCAAATAACATATGATATACTTGAAAAAATTTAAACGACAATCAGTTTTGCCAAACTTCATACTTTTCACAATTCAATAGTTAATCCTTACGATCTTTTTTCTGAAATATTAGAAATCAGTAAAAACATAGACAAAAATAACAAATTTCCAATCAATTTGTCTCTGCAAAACATTTTATTGCTTGAGAAAATAATTGAAATCAAAAGCTATGGTAAAGGTAATAATATAATTTTCATACTAGAAATACCAATTGTCAAAAATTCAGAATATAATTACTATCATCTCTATTCTTTACCTACACCATCAAAACAATCCTTTAAAACGATTATACCACAATCCAAATTTATCCTTTTAAACGATCAACATTACACCTTCTCAGAAGAAAGCTGCAAATAAATATCTCAAGAAGATTTCCTGTTTAGTGATCTCCAAAAGTTACCAATTACTCCACACACTCCTTTCGAACTACAACTACTTAAGTACTCTCAGTCAAGAGATTTATTATGTAAATAAATTCCAGTGATTATCAATAATGTGAAAATTCAGAAGATAGAAGACAACCAGTGGATCGTAATATCTCCATGTAATGTGGCCAACCAAAAATGTGGTAAAAGCATTAACAAGATTCCATTAAACGGTAGTTTTATAATTGAATTTAATAACCAGTGCGTAGTCAACAGTAATTTTTTGTTTTTTAAAAAGTATTTTGCGGAGTGACAAAATATCATTCCTCTGTTTTATTTTATTACACATCAAAAGGATATCTAGTGGCCTCCAATGGAACTGTTTAACTACATTAAATTTCTTAATGTCAATATATATTATTTTAATATTGTAAGCTTTTCTTTCAATCATCGACGAATAGTCCGATTTCTGGACTATTTAGAGTCATTATAAGTGTTCTTTTCATTAGAAATCTCTGGAAATGTAATCGACGTCAATTTTAAGACTCTTGTATATGTGACCCGATAGTTAATTAAGACGAAGCGATGTAAAGACATTTGATACATCACCATTAGATCAACGGCGTTTTCGACACATTAATAGAATCGCCGAAGATAGATCGTAAGCGACGAGAAAAAAATTTAAAGATATACCTTACGTTTCTCACCTAGCTAATTACACATTAAGGGAATGAATACAAAAAATTGCTTTTTGAAAGATTTTCTAATCTACTGACATGGATGAGGCTGGAATTCCAATATCAAAATTGTTGCATAAAATACAACAGAGTTTGAGAGTCATTTAGTATGAGTGCATTCTGTCATTTCATCTCAAGTTTGTTTTAGGACTATATAAGAATATGTTTCAAATTTTGAGTTGTAAATTGAATTTCTTGAGCATGGTTACTGGAAATGTTACATACGGCTTACGGTAAATTGAGTTTATCAAAAACAGTGCTTTCAAAAGTGGCCATGAATGGTTTCAACTGAAATTAACATTGGTAAAAATGGTGAATGAAAGAGACAGAGTCTGAGAGAGATAGTCGCATGAATCAACACGTACCATTTTAAACAAATGTTTTGGTACCATGATAATTCACTAGGCTATATATCATTGTGAACGAATGTTACATTCAATACAATACTTAAGAAAATTCGCGACAAATATTGAAGTCGATCGGCGTAATATTATTTCCGAAGGTTCTACTTTGCAAGCGATACCTACAATAAAGTTGGATGATTCATACATATTTCATCGGCAGATTTCCGTTTTTGACGAACCTCCAAATAGCTTGATTACATCGGACAACGGTGTAGTTGATCAAAACTCCATCTTCAAACAATACAAAAACAACAATCAAAATTACATATACGATAATGACATTTCTTTTTATGAAATCTACACCAAACAGTAGGGAAGCCGGGGCATAATGAACAGTTCCTCAAATTTAGATCATTTCTAATGCAGTCTGGTAACACCTCTTTATCATAATGTAAAATTCAAGTGGCTGTAATAGGCAACTCATTTTAGTCGAGTCAGCTGTTCGGAACGATTGTTGTTCTTAAGCGATATATTTTTTTGCACGTGGTATAATTTTACACGATTTTTTTCAGCTTACTACGCCAATCAGTGTTTGTGTTTTGAAATAGTTACAGCTCTAGACCAAAAGGTGAGTTTAGATATTACATTAATGTAATTTAAATCAACAGAATTGTTGTGGTTTATTTTTGGGAAGTAAAAATATTCTAAATGGAGCATGGGGCATAATGAGCAGTGGAAATTGAGCATTATCCTAACAGAGTAGTGAATAAATAAATTAAGTAGGTCAATCTACCGTGTGTATGAATTTATGCCATCCGTCGGGATAAACTGTTTTAAATAAATAAGAAAAACATTACATTGGTGGGGTAATATAAATAAATTGCTACGTAAAAATGGCCAAGAGACTGTGACCTGAAAGTGACAGAACTAAAAGCAAAATTGGAAGATCGTGAGTTGGAATTGTCCGGTAAGAAAAGTGAATCAGTAGAAAGACTTAAAGTGGCACTGGAAGATGACGGCTTTTATCCAGAAACAGTTTCATTTAATGACGAGGATTCCACCTTAATCTCGTCAATTTCTGCTAAGATTTCTGCCATGGAAGAGAACATGGATGAGAAGATTTCTGCCATGGAAGCGAAACTTTCAACGAATTTGAAAAACGAAATTTCTGCTATGAAGAACGATATATCTGCCGATATCTTATTAATGAAGAACGACATTGCCGCTGACGATGAAAATGAAATGTCGTCTCTAAAATCTGAAATCGATAATAAGATGTCAACGATGGACGAGAAAATTGAGAATAAGATGACAACGATGGACGAGAAAATCAAGGAGTTAGAAAGAAAGATGACAGATATAAGAACTCAAGACGGAAGGAATGAAGCCCGAGCAAACAAAACCTTGCAAGCCAGAAACACACCCAATTTAGAAGACATTGGTAGTTTTACCCGAGTCAAGGCCCCAGCGTTCGATGGAAAAATGTGGTGGACCAATTATGTGGAACAGTTTGAAGCAGCCGCTAGAGTGAATAATTGGTCCGATAGAGAGGAGGCAGTGAACTTAACTATCGCGCTTCGTGGAGATGCCTTAGATGTACTACAGACGAAACCGCTTGAAGAAACGGATGACTTTGAGCAACTGAAAAAGAAGCTGGACAAGCGATACGGTCACGAACATTTGGAACATTTGTACAGATTCCAGCTGAATAACCGAAGGCGGAAACGTGACGAAACCCTTCAAGAGTATGAACTGGATGTTGCCCGACTAGTTCGATTTGCTTATCCCATCAGCACCAGATAACATGATGGATTGTTTAGGCATCCAGGCCTTTATTAACGGCTTATGTGACCACGATATGGAGAAGACGCTTCTATTAGCCCATTATAAAACATTGGTCGATGAATTGACTGCTGCTCTTGAATATGAAGCAGCCACGATGGCTTCGGGATACAACAAAGGTAGGACCATACAGGAAGAAGGTGACGATGACAGACTTGACCAGGTCGTCAACTTGTTGAAAGGTATGGTAGACAAGAAGCCGAAGAAAATCAGGTGTTGTAATTGTGGCAAGCTAGAGCATGCAAGCAGTTCATGTAACCGTCCTACAACTCCTGCCAACCAAGAACCTCTAAAATGCTAAGCAGCTACGAAGGATTCGCGGTACAACAAAGGTAGGACCATGCAGAAAGAAGATGACGACGACAAACTGATCAGATCATCAACTTGTTGAAAGATATGGCAGACAAGAAGCCGAAGAAGATAAAATGCCGGAAGTGTGGCGAGCTAGAACTCGTACGCAGTCCGTCTAAGCGTCCTAAGACTCCTGCAACTCAAGAACTCCAGTCACAGGGGAAATCAGACAGGGGTGGACATCGGGCTGATGTGAATCACCGAAAAGCCGACACTCTGCCTAGACGGTCGTGTCCTGTAGACTATTCTCAATGCAACAAGTGTAGATCTAAGGAAGCTGCAGTTTCAAGAACTACCGTAGTCTACGAAGATTGGTCACCCACCAGGATCAGAGAAGATCAGGAGAATGATCCTAACCTGAAGATGATCCGGCAATGGAAGGAAGAAAATCGGCGACCTACATGGCAAGAAGTGTCAAGATTTTCAGCGACACTCAAGGCATATTGGGCTCAGTGTGACTCCCTTGTCCTGGAAGAAGGGTTGTTGAAAAGAGTCCTTGAAAACGATGATGGTTCCGAGATGAGGAGACAGCTGGTTATCCCTAGAACGAGAGTAGCTGATGTACTGAAAAAGTTACACGACGGTCCATCGGGAGATCATCTGGGAGTGAAGAAAACCCTTCAGCGAGTCTGTGAAAGGTTTTATTGGATGAACAGCTTCGACGATGTGAAGGACTGGTGTAAGAAATGTGCGACTTGTGCTACGAGTAATGGACCACATCGCAAAAAAAATGCACCTATGAAACAGTATAATGTTGGAAGCCTTTTCGAAAGGGTTGCTTTAGATATCGCTGGACCATTTCCGACGACAGAAAATGGTGCCAAATACATACTGGTTGTAATGGATTATTTTACAAAGTGGGTGGAAATTTACGCTATCCCGAACCAAGAGGTCATAACTGTCGCGGCTCTATTGGGGACAGAATTTATCAGCCGATATGGAGTGCCCTTTGAAGTCCACAGCGACCAGGCCAGGAATTTCGAAAGCCATCTATTCCAGGAAATTCGCAACAAACTGGGAATTAAGAAGACCAGGACAACAGCATTACATCCACAGTCAGATGGAATGGTCGAGATGAAGAACAGGACTATTGAAAAATACCTGTCCAAAGTAGTTTCCAGCCATCAGAGAGATTGGGACCAGTATCTTTCCCTATTTGCATTGGCTTATCGATCTGCCGTTAATGAGTCCATGGATGAAACACCTGCGAAAATCCTGTTTGAACGTGAAATGTGGCTTCCTTGTGACCTGGAATTTGGCTGTCGGCCTGGAGAAGATCTAGACGGAGAAGACTACGTGATCCAATTGAGAAGAAGGCTGGACGATATTCATGAATTAGTTCGAACAAATCTTTAAGTTGCAAGCGACAGAATGAAAAGTCGGTACGACACGCAGGCCACAGTAGGCGGTTTTAAAGGAGGGGACAAAGTATGGTTACACAAACCGACGAGGAGAAAATGATTTTCTCCAAAATTACAAAAATTTTGGGAAGTTCCATACTCAATCAAGAAAAGGATTCATGATGTTATATATCGCATAAGCAAGATCCCCAACGGAAAACCAAAAGTAGTTCACCAAAACCGACTAGCGCCATTCGAAGGAGACCATGACCTAGAGAAAGGAGTAAACCATATTCGAGATGTGTCTGACCCTACCTTCGACGAATTTATGGGCGCGTTTAGAGGTACCGGGAAAGCTAGATATGGAGTCACTTCGGAACAACAACAAGATTTGTTCACTCTTCCGGAATATTATTCACTAGCATACAAGATACCAGCCCGTATCAATAACGCACGAGGGCTGGCAACCGTCTTTCGAAAGAAGTTCCGGCAATTAGAAAAACTTGAATACCAGATTCCAGCCCCTGGCAAGACACTGAAACTGAAACATAATTCGCGGTACGTCTTGTACGTGGTAACTAAAAATGAATTTCAAGATCGATCTACCTACCGCGATGTGTGGGAAGCACTTCGAAACCTCCGAGGCCATGTGTTGGAATCCAGTGTGAAGAAACTGGCTATGCCTAAGATAGCGAGTAACCAGTTGGATTGGCGAGTCATCAGGAGCATGGTAGAGGTTATCTTCCAAGATACCGGTGTCCAGATAATCATTTGCAGCTACAACCCCCGTTTTAAGTATCCGATGAAGACGGTGCCCTGCTATTTCCATAAGATCGGAAAGTGTAGAAATGGGGCCAGTTGCCGATTCAAACATCCAATCTCGGCTACACCAAAGTTCCAGTAGAAACTTCCATTTAAGGAGGGGGTAATGTTACGAAACAGCACACTGGTATAGTCCCTGAATCCGACTCTGTCTAAGCCATTTATGAAAGTTAAAATTATGGCGGATGCGCAGGGATTTCTTAGAACTGTTTACGATTGTGGCTCTCTTATCTAGACATTGTTTTTGTGACTAGTCTTATCTAGAAAATGCCAGAGAGCCATTTGTTTGTGTGTAAGCCGCAATCTAGAATTATCTAGTAAAAAAGGCACTAATATATAAAGGATCGACCAGTGGGAGAAGTTAGTTTATAAAGTGATCGCGTGATATAAACAGCGAACAAGTAAATAGTCTAAGTAGTGCAGTGTTTATATAAATTAGTATAAGTGAATATACTGTGTATATAATATAAATTAGTGAATAGTGTAGTGAATAAATAAATTAAGTAAGTGAATCTACCGTGTGTATGAATTTATCCCACTCGTCAGTATAAACTGTTTTAAATAAATAAGAAAAACTGTACAATATAACAGAAAAGTAGAACAAAACAAAAATTAATAAAAGGGATGTTTTGGTTGGTAGATGGTATCAATTGTCGTCTGTTATTTGTTCTAATAATATAGATCTTACTTCTAGATTTATTAATAATACAGAACCAACAATTACAACAGCGTATGGTGCCGTTAGTGATGTTGATATTACAATTGAATAAATTAAAGTAATAATTCGTATTTTGTAATATTGAAATAATGTGTGATTGTATTTTTGAATATAGACAAAATAATAAGCAATGCCAATATTCATTACAAAGATCAAAATGATGAAATTCTAAGCAACGTACTGAGCTGTTCAATAATATTTTTCAGCTTGCAATAGTGTTTCTATAACAGAGGGCAGTTGGTTATTACTTCACTTGGTGTATTGTAAGAAAGCAATGCTGCCTATGGTCGGATTTACTAGAATTGTCGAATTTGAAGCGAGAAGCAGTTACGCAAAAGAAAAAAGACTCTAGAGAAATCTAGTATATTCGTTTCTAAGAAAAGAAATGTGTCGAAAAAAAAGGCTCGCGACTTTGTCTATAGTTGTAGCTCTTGGTACAAAAATAAGACCTGAACACCTGCAAAAGCAGTGAGTCAGCGTAGTGCCATGCATTGTTGAAATAAATATTGTAAATAATTGGTATAAGTGAATGTTAGATTAGTAATTTTGATAAGTGATACAATAAATAAGTGTATGAAGATATGTATTTCCAAACAGAGATACTATTTTTAAAATATATTTTATTCAATTATTACAAAGAGAGATGTTATTCTCGGAGTGGTTATACAAAAACTGATTTACAAGTATAAAGCAACTAAAGAACTATGATAAGTATACATGAATTCTAGCTAGTGATATATGATATGGCGCAGGTGCAGTGAATTATGACCTCGTAACTCCTCCGTCCTTAAGAGGCGAAAATAATGGAGTGATTTTCGCGAATTGTCTCCAAGGGAATTTCCTCGATGATTTGGACTTTTTCTTTCTTGATTTTTGATTTTTCGCATCACCGTCTAATTACGTAGAAGGTTACGACGATACATCCAATGATTAAGATTGTTGGAAATATTGATAGGATTCGAATTTCGTGTGTATCATGCTGTTCTTCTATCGGTGTTAGTTGTTTTGCGATTCTATGGTTTTCGTGTAACTCATCGAATTTTATTTCTGATATATTCGGCGTTTGATAGTTTCTTCTGAACTTAATTTGTTCTAATTCGATCTTTGGTAAAATTAATGGCTTGCCTTCGCTAATTCCTTTGACTCTGGAGAATTTTAATTCTTCCGTGGAGATTTCGCATCCTTCTGGTATGTTAATAAGGGTTGGTTTTGCTACTTCGAATATTCTGTTGTTTCGGCAGTTTGATTTTATTTCTACTTGTTTCCCAGGGATTATTAGAATTTCATTAGCTGTTATCTGCTCGATTAAAGGATTTTGGATATGCACCTCGGTGGCGTAGCAGCTGTCCGGTAGTTTTCCGCTTCTTATCAGTTCGTCGGTACAGTTATCAGTGGGGATTGTTTCTTGGGTACAATAGTAAATTTCCTCCAGTTTTTTATTACCTTGGAATAGTTTTCAAAATAGGAATATGGACAGCAAAGATTAGTTTTGATTCGGTAAAGGTTGCTTGTGTTTCAAGATTCTTGAATCTGGGAATTTGATTTTTATCATAAATGCTATGCAGATGTTCTATCATGTCAAGAATTTCCTTACTTGATATCATGGACGGGTGAAGAATATTTAGTTTTGAAAATAACAAGGCGTTCTCAAGATTTTCTACGAATAATATTAAATTTTGACAATCGAGATTAAATTGACTAATTGTTCCTTAAAATGTTATATATTTGCTTAGATAATCTATTTGATTAAATATAGCGGCTTCAAATTTTACTAGATTATTTTTGAGAAGTTTTTGATTTTGTAAAACAACTGTTACTGATTGATTATAATGATCGATTAGTTTCTCAAAAAAAGTGGTAAATTAACTTCAGTAATCATATTTTTTTTATTCGTTTGCAGTAACCTAATAGCATTATCGTATCGAACGCCATCGTCTGAATCTAAGTTTCCAAACAACCATTTATTGACTTTTCCCATACTATTGATTATACCTCTTTTTGAACGCATATGGGGATATAAATTGTCGAATTTACGTTCTAACGAATAAATAAGAAACTATGTACGTACTAAAATATTTTCGCTACGACTCTCATATGAAATGGGATTTGAACTATTAGTATCTAGAATTAATTTTCTTACTGTTAAAAAGTGTGTTATAAGGATATTTATTTGATTAACCACTTCTCTTACATCTAAGTAGTGAATAAAAGTATGTTTTGAGTAAATTAACCTAGCTTTACCTAAATCTATCGGAAGAATAAGATTTTCTAAGGGCGTTATAGTTATTTCTTCCGTGAAACAATTAATACTGACTATGGCTAGGACCAGGTAAATCGGGATGGCTACCGTTTTCATCTTTCCGATGCTGGCCCTGTAATATATTTGAATTAGATTTCGGTTTTCTAACGATGCTTTTGTGATGAACTCCTTTCATAGTTTTTAATACTACGTTATCATCTCCAACTATTTCGGATTTTGTGAATTTGGTCATTTTTTTATCTCGATGTTTCGTTCGAACATACGCTATATGTTGGTTGGAAAAATCTGGGGGTTCATCGCGTTTCTCGTTAGCTTTGTTTATATTCCGTTCTTTCACTTTTTCATTCCGTTCTTCTATCATTTTATATAATTGTTTACTGATATTTTTGTGGTTTTGAACATAGTACGAAAGAACAAGATGATCGTCTAGATCAAAGTGGTCTGGACTTCCAATATGCCAATATGATTTCAAACGGGGTAAATTTGGTAACAGAATGTATGGAGTTGTTATAACTTAAAACCGAATGCTTCATTAGTTGGATAGGGGTTAGTTCCGAGTTTTGCTCTAGCAAACATCTAAAATGCTCAATGAGGCTCGAATGGAATCTTTCTACAGGTGAATTTAAGTTGCTATTCTTTGCTGTTGTGAGATGTAGTTCGATTCTGTGTAATTTACAAAAGCCTTCTAGATCTTTGTTTTCAAATTCGCTACCACAGTTGGCTGTAATTTTATAAGGTAACCCGTGATGAGTTACAAAATTAAGAACGGTGTCTACTACTGATATGCCGGTAACGGTTTCGATCGAATAGGCTTGACCGTATCGAGAGAGAGAATCAATTATTGTGAGGAAAGGAGTATTTGAGATTCGAAAATGATCGATGTGAATATGTTCAAATAGTTTAGAAGCTGTTGGGGTGAGATTAAATTTGATTACGGTCGGATTTCGGTCGTACTTATTTTTTAAACAAGTTGAGCAACTATTAACAAATTTCTCTATATCCTCAGACATTTTGGGCCAATAATAATTTTTTCAAGAGACATTTTTAACTCATTGATTCCTTTGTGAACCTTTTTGTAAACGTGGTAATACTCTAATTTTTCGCATTGTTCTTCTGACGTTACTAAATCTTTAAGAAATTTTGTACAGTGAATTAATTTAAACGCTGAATTTTTAAAGAATTTTTGCACGGTAGTAACAAATATTTCGGGTAGATTAGTTTGTCTAAAATATAAAGCATACGTAATTCTAGGATTTAAAAAATCTTTGGCGAAAGTGAATATGTTATATTCTAGATTTCTAGAGGGAAGAGTGACATTGAATCTAGTGTTATCGAATATTTTCTCTTGTTTGCAAACGTAAGAGTTTATTCCTCCTGTTGTTAATAATATCTGATTTTTATGCTGATTTACAGATTTTTCGGGAATTGGTATGGATAAAATCGGATTCTTTACGGAAGTATGAACCGTGTCTAGATCAGTGTCTTGAGCAATTCCGATATCAGGGGGGCGGATTTTAATATCCCGAAGAACTTTGATTTTACTGCTATTGTTAAGTAAGTTTTCGATGTTTATCTCAAGGAGATCGGGTAGGTTTTCATTGACTAAGGGAGGATTATCAATTATATGGATTTCTCTTTGTATTATTCCATCCGTCTATTCCGTCGATATTAACATCTAAGGAACTAGTTTATAATGCATTCACATCTAGTTTAGGGGGTGAACGAGAAAGTGAGTTCGCTACCTTGTTAAGCTTTCCTTTTTGGTATTTTATTGTATACTCGAACTCTTCTAGTTTTAATCGCCAACGCATCAGGCGAGAGTTCGGTTCCTTAAGGGAAAAAGCAAATGGGGTGATTATGACCTCGTAACTATGAATAGTCAGTGTTTAAATAACTATGATAATAAATCGAGTCCAGACGTGAAGAAATAAAAGAAAACAAATAAAACAATTTAGTTTCCCTTTATTTTCATTCCTTAAATACCAATTCATCATTCACACATTATACGTGACACCGGAATATATTTTTTTAATATCACATATTAAACGTAAGATCTAGAGAACTTATCAAACAGATATGTATCAATCAGTGTCATCATTTCTACTCTGAAGTCCACTGAATATCATTGCCAGAACTTTTTTGAGGTTAGTCGAAATGAAGAAAAGGTCGTTAAAAACTAGATGGTGAAATAAGCAATATATATGTTTGTAAATATCTAAGAAACATTTCTTTAATTGATACCGGATTAAGAATTTAACAGTTTTCGTGTTATACTTATTTGTATTCATTCAGTAACTTTTTTATTTGGTACTTTTTTGTTTGAAACTCAATTGTTTCGTTTATTTCATTGAGATTTTTCGACTTTTTACAAAAATATTTATTTCATTCCTATTCTGGACCTTCAAATAACACCAGTTTGATAAATTACAACAACATCCCAAAAACAAAAGGGTTCCTATACTGAATTGAAAATTATACGGAAAATCAAAGATTACGGGATCTTTTACGCTTTTTTTAATCTTACTTAATGCTCTAGTATCCCATGTATTCGCGGGTTAACAATTCATGATATATTATCCGGGATAAACGATGTTCTGTTGGAGAACGACGAAAATGATGAATAATCATTTACCTTTTTCATTGCCGAAATGAAAACGGGTTCAAACGGATCTTTAACATTTTTTTACGCTACAGATTTTAATCAAAATAAATAAACGGATTATATACGAAACTGAACCGTTGGTTGGCATAAACTTGAGGTTAATGACCCTTAGAAAAAGTGGAAAACCTTAAAAAGTGTACGATGACAAATAGTTGTCGTTTCAAAAAATGTTCGGGTTAACCTTAATCTAATAAACATAATGTGGAGTAAAAGCTTTTCATGCAAAGAAAACTCATAAATATTCTCTAGTTTAGTCATATTGCATACAATATCATGAAAAGTAAATTACTGAATGCAATATATCCAGCGTCCTTAAATTATTAATAACTAGAAAGTATATTTTTGCGTCTTACTATATTCATATAATATAATATGGTGGATAGAGACAAAAAATGGAAGATTATGAAAAATATAAAATATTGAGGAAGAGGAGTGCAACGGAGTTAGAAGACAACAACACAGATAACATAAAAATTTACCAATACGTTAAACACCACAACAGGAAAAAACTACAGTACTGGTAGAATGGAGGGCTTGGGAATAACACTTTAAAAATATTTTAGTTGAAGACGACATGAGCACAGAAGGGGTATATACTGAAGGAATAGGCGGAGAAGAAAACATACAAATTCTTAATGAAGTAGAAGATGTCATTAAAAAATTGAAACTCAATAAAGCAGAAGGACCAGATAATATCGTTAATGAGTTAGTAAAATTCGGGAATAAAGAACTGCTGAATATAATATACCGATTAATAGTGGAATAGTGGAGCCATATTCGAAAGGAGACCTGAAAATATTCTTTAATTATAGATATAACCCCCTACTAAATAATGTCTACAAGATTTTCATTTCTATCGTTAATATGAGATTAAAAATGTGTATCTACTGAGACAAATCTTGCAGAATATCATTATGAATTTAGACCCAGGAGATCAACAATAGATGATATTCATATTCTAAATCAAATTATAGAAAAATGTTACGATCGAGATATGAATATTCACATTCTATTTACATTTCTCAAACAAGCTTTCGATAATCTGAACACAGACATACTGCTAAAAGACATGACAAAATTACATATTACTTTTATAAATGAAACTACCTAAATGTTTCTAAATAATTTCAAGAATATATTGAAAAAAATGGTAAAAATTCTAAAAAGTTGACAATCGTTTCGATATTACAATCAGAATGACAAATTTACATTTCATGTGCTGCCTACCTGATGTTTCTTAATTATTTTTGGCTAGACCTATGAGTGACCTACCTTGTGCGACGTAATATATATGAATAGAAAAAAGAAGAAGATATGATATTACAAATATTAAAGTTTTGATTGTGTTAGCCCTCTGGGGATATCCTGGATATATTTTTCCCATTTGAGATCGGAATAACTGTGCAATGATATAGAAAACTATATCTGCTGATCTTTTACAATTATGACTTAAGACGATAGTTTAAAAGTGGAGAACTCCATAGATTTATCTATTCATTGACTTCGTATTGTGGGTCTCTTAAGTGTCTTCTAATTTTTAACTCTTTAAGGAAATCCAGTTCTTGTTTCTTATCACAAATATGGAGTACTGCTAGTTCTGTGTTAGGTGTCAATGAATATTTGGTGTCAAGTAGATGTTTTGCGTGGTGGGATATCTTTGGTTGTTTTAATCTGTATGCTCGTCAGTGTTCACTGTATCTAATTCCAAAATTTTTAAGGTTTTGACCCAAATAGACAGCATTACATTCTGGACATTTAAGTTTATATATACCAGACTTCTTTAATGGGGATATTTTTGGTTTTACATTTAACAACTTTATACTCACATTACCTTCAGTTTTAAAAGGAATTATTACGTATTGTAGAGCATAGAAAGAACACCCAATATATAGTAATAGGTCAATTACTTAACTTGGTGATGTTAAGGTTTTCGAGTGTACTGTATATGATTCATTACAGATTGTACCGTTGGAAGATACAATAAAATTGTGTAAAACATAGAGAGTTTTATTTGAAATTTACATTTACGAGGCGAAGTTAAAGTTAATAATAATAATTAGAAACTGTTCGTAATCTGTAAACAAGCTGTAGGGTGAGTATTTATTCAAATGAATAGTAGGAAATAGAAATAAATCATTCTTAATTTCCATATTAAAATTCAGTAAACTAATGATATTGAAAAGTATCGTAGTGGCTATTAGTTTTCCAGTGGCTAATAATTGATTTACTGTAATTAAATTAGATATAATATTTATAATTAATAAATTAACACTTAGAATAACTGAACAGGATCGATCAATTTCACTGTAAATATATTTTGTAAAACTATGAAATCTTCCAATGAATATTCACGGCGTTGCCACTATGAGCGTAAAAGTTAATATAATTTCATTCCAATCAAACAAGTTAAATCTATAACTGTTATATGATGATTTACTGACATTGTTTTAAAAAAATGGATATACATCCAATAATTCAACAGTGCTATTCAAAAGTCCCCTCCCCCCCTCGTATCTTTTGAACGGCTACACTTAAATTAATAAAATTTGGAGGGTGAAAATAAAGTGTTGTAAACTTCTCTACGAATGGTAACAGGTGACGTAATAGTGATAGATGACGTCACAGTGCCACTCTGGCCAATAATTTTAAATAGGACCTTATGGCAAGTGATATCTCGTTTGAAAGGAATTGACATTGGCTACATAACCATATTAATTTTCTTTGGGGTTAAATTAATTTTGACGGATAAATTAAATAAATACCAAAATTATTGAAATTATTTTTTAAAATTCAATCAATCAAATATCAACAATGGATTCTTATAGCAAGTGTTCGAAATGTGCTCCGTCTACTTCCTGACAGTAATAAACCCTATTAGTAAACTCTTGTCGTACTCGTTCGTATGTGTCAGCTGAAATAGCATTGCATTCTTCAGTAATTCTTTCTTTCAAAACGCCAATGCTATCTGGTGCCGTAGTATAAACCTTGGATTTCAAGTACCTCCATAGAAAAAAATCTAATAGTGTCAGATCTGGTGACCGAGGTGGCCATTCTATAGGACCTCGCCGGCCGATGTATTACTGTCAGGAAGTAGACGGAGCACATTTCGAACACTTGCTATAAGAATCCATTGTTGATATTTGATTAATTGAATTTAAAAAAATTATTTCAATAATTTTGGTATTTGTTTAATTTATCCGTCAAAATTAATTTAAACCCAAACAAAATTAATATGGCTATGTAGCCAATGTAAATGCCTTTCAAACGAGATATCACTAGCCATAAGGTCCTATTTAAAATTATTGGCCATAGTGGCACTGTGACGTCATCAATTACTATTACGTCACCTGTTACCATTCGTAGAGAAGTTTACAATACTTTATTTTCACCCTCCAAATTTTATTAATGTAAGTCTAGCCGTTCAAAAGATACGAGGGGGGAGGGGACTTTTGAATAGCACTGTTGAATTATTGGATCTTTACCCGTGCGTCATTAATATCTGATAACATAACCGACAATTGTCAAATTATTTTGTTCTTTACTTCATTATCAATAGAGAGAGATGCCACTTAATAATTATGTCGATTATGTTATCAGATATTAATTACGCGCGGGTAAAGATCCAATAATTCAACTGTATGTGTATATATGCATGTTTGTATATATATATATATATATATATATATATATATATATATATATATATATATGTTTGTGTATATATGTATGTTTGTGTATATACATATTGAAATGTTTTTCTTTCATATTTAAAACAGTTTATCCTGACGGATGGGATAAATTCATACACACGGTAAGTTTACTTACTTAATTTATTTATTCACTAAACTATTCACTAATTTATATTATATACACAGTATATGCGCTTAAGCTTATTTATATAAACACTTCACTACTATTTACTTGTTCACTTGATTATTTCAGAAGATCACTTTATAAACTGACTTTACGGCAAGTAGGTAGTCTCTTTATATACTAGTCGGCCTTCTGAAATATTTCTCGTATGCCGGCTCAATCCTTAACAGATCTTCGGATAACATGTATATAAAAAACAGTCACAAAAAATCTCAATAGACCATCCCAGAATTAGGCGCGCTCGCCATTTTTTAACACCGTTAACATAAGGTCACAGGACCGTACTTAGTATTTACTTCGATGTGCGAGTTCGTAACATTACCCCCCCCCTCCCTTAAATGGAAGTTCGTCCTGGAGCTTTTATGTAGCTGAGACTGGATGTTTGAATCGGCAACTGGCCCCATTTCTACACTTTCCGATCTTATGGAAATAACAGGGCACCGTCTTCATCGGATACTGATAACGGGAGTTGTAGCTGCAAATTATTATCTGGACACCGGTATCTTGGAAGATCACCTCTACCATGTTCCTGATGACTCGCCAATCGAACTGGTTACGCGCTATTTTAGGCATAGCCAGTTTCTTCACGCTGAATTATAACACATGGTCTCGGAGGTTTCGAAGTGCTTCTCACACATTGCGGTAGGTAGATCGATCTTGAAATTCATTTTTAGTTACCACATAGAGGACGTACCGCGAATTATGTTTCAGTCTCAATGTCTTTCCAGGGGCTGGAATCTGATTTTCTTCTTCTTTTTCTAATTGCCCGAACTTCTTTCGAAAGACGGTTGCCACCCCTCGTGCGTTCTTGATACGGACGGGGATGTTGTATGCCAGTGAATAATCTTCCGGGAGAGTGAACAAATCTTGTTGTTGTTCTGAAGTGACTCCATATCTAACTTTCCTGCTACCTCCATACGCGCCCATAAATTCATCGAAGGTAGGATCAGACACATCTCCACTATGGTTTACACCTTTCTCTAGGTCATGGTCTCTTTCGAATAGCGCTAGTCGGTTTTGGTGAAGTACTTTTGGTTTTCCGTTGGGGATCTTGCTTATGCGATATATAACATCATTGATCCTTTTCTTCATTAAGTATGGACCTTCCCAGGATTTTTGTAATTTGAAAAAAAATCCTTTCTCCTCGTCGGGTTGTGTAACCATACTTTGTTCCCTTCTTTAAAACCGCCTACTGTGACCTGCGTGTCGTACCGACTTCCCATTCTGTCCCTGGCAGCTTGAAGATTTGTTCGAACTAATTCATGAATATCGTCCAGCCTTCTTCTCAATTTGATCACGTACTCTTCTACTGCTAGATCTTCTCCAGGTCGACAGACAAATTCCAGGTCACAAGGAAGCCTCATTTTACGTCCACGCAGGTGTTTCCACCGTGGACTCATTGACGGCAGATCGACAAGCCAATGCAAATAGGGAAAGTTACTGGTTTCAATCTCTCTGATGGCTGCGAACTACTTTCGACATATATTTTCCAATAGTCATGTTCATTCTCTCGACCATTCCATCTGACTGTGGATGTAATTCTGTTGTCCTGGTCTTGTTCATTCACAGCTTGTCGCAAATCTCCTGGAATAGATGGCTTTCGAAATTTCTTCCCTGGTCGCTGTGGACTTCAAAAGGCACTCCATATTGGCTGATAAATTCACCAATACGTCCGCCACAGTTGTGGCCACTCGGTTCGGGATAGCGTAAATCCCCCCCTCCCCTTTGTGAAATAATCCATTACAACCAGGATGTATTTACCACCGTTTTCTGTCGTCGGAAATGGTCCAGCGATGTCTAAAGCAATCCTTTCGAAAGGGCTTCCAAGATTATATTGTTTCATAGGTGCCTTTCTTTTGCGATGTGGTTCATTACGTGTAGCACAAGTCGTATATTTCTTACACTGGTCCTTCACATCATCGGAGCTGTTCATCCAATAAAACCTTTCACGGACCCGCTGAAGGGTTTTCTTCACTCCCAGATGATCTGCCGATGGACTGTCGTTTAACTTTCTCAGTGCCTCAGCTACTCTCGTTCTAGGGATAACTATCTGTCTTCTCTTCTTGGAACCATCATCGTTCTCAAGGATTTTTTTCAATAGGCCTTCTTCCAGGACAAGGGAGTCCCACTGAGCCCAATATGCCTTGAGTGTCGGTGAAAATCTTTACACTTCTTGACATGTAGGTCGCCGATTTTCTCCCTTCCATTGTCGAATCTTCTTTAGGTGAGGATCATTCTCATGATCTTCTCTGATCCTGGTGGGTGATCATTCTTCGTTGACTACCGTAATTCTTGAAACTGCAACTTCCTTAGATTTCGACTTGTTGCAGTGAGAATAGTCTACAGGACATGATAGTCTAGGCAGAAAGTCGGTTCGGTGATGCGCATAAGCTCGATGTTCACACCTGTCTGATTTCCCTTGTGACTGGGATTCTTGGGTTGCAGGAGTCTTGGGACGCTTAGACGGGCTGCGTACGTGCTCTAGCTCGCCACACTTCCGGCATTTGATCTTATTCGGCTTATTGTCTGCTATACCTTTCAACAAGTTGACGATCTGATCAAGTCTGTCATCGTCACCTTCTTCTTGCATGGTCCTACCTTTGTTGTACCGCGAATCCTTCGTGGCTGCTTTGCATTTAAAAGGTTCTTGGTTTGCAGGAGTCGTAGGACGCTTACACGAACGGCGTCCATTTTCTAGCTCGCCACAATTATAGCACCTAATCTTCTTCGGTTTCTTCTCGACCATATCTTTCAACAAGTTGATGATCTGGTCAAGTCTGTCATCGTCACTTTATTTCTGCATGGTCCTACCTTTGTTATAACCCGAAGCCTTCGTTGCTACTTCATATTCAAGAGCAGCTGTCAATGTGTCAACTAGTGTTTTGAGATGGGCTAAACGAAGCGCCCTTTGCATATCGGGGTCACATAAGCCATCAATAAATGCCTGGATGTCCAGACATTCCATCATGTTCTCAGGTGCTGATGGATAAGCAAATCGGCCAATATCCACTTCATATTCTTGAAGGGCTCCGTCACGTTTCTTCCTTCGGTTCTCCAGTTGGGACTGGTAGAAATGTTCTAGATGTTCGTGGCTATATCCCATGTCCAGCCTCTTCTTCAGCTGCTCGAAGTCATCCGTTTCTTCAAGTGGTATCGTCTAAAGTACATCTAAGGCATCTCCTCGAAGCGCGATGGTTAAGTTTACTGCCTTCTCACATAATTGGTCCACGATGTTTTTCCGTCGAACGTTGGAGCCTTGACTCGGGCAAAACTGCCAATGTCTTCTAACTTAGGGTGTGTTTCTGGCTTACAAAGTTTTGTTTGCTCAGTCTGATTTTTTTCCGCTGGCGTGTCTTGAGTTCTAAAATATGCCATATTTCTCTCTAATTCCTTGATTTTCTCGTCTATCGTTGTCAACTTATTTTCAATGTCTGATTTTTCAAATGAAATTTTATTTTTGACGTCAGCAGCACAGGCATTTTTCTACGATAAGATATCGGCGGAAATGTCATTCTTCATAGTGGAAATCCTCTTGTCCATATCAGTAGAAATATCGTTCTTCATAGTTGAAATATCGCTCTTTATAGTTGAAATCTTCTCGTCCATATTAGCAGAAATATCATTCTTCATGGCAGAAATATCGTTTTTCATGTTAGCAGAAATATTTTCTTCAATGGCAGAAATTGACGAGATTAAGGTGGAAGCCTCGTCATTGAATAAAAATGTTTCTGGATCCAAGCCGTCACTTACCAGTGCCACTTTGAGTCTTTCTACTAACTCACTCTCGTTACCGGACTTTTCCAACTCGCTATTTCCCAATTCTGCCTTTAACTCTATCATTTTGCGTGATTATTTATTTGTATTATCCCACTTCTGACACCAATGTAATGTTTTTGTTTTTTATTTAAAACAGTTTATCCTGACGGGTGGGATAAATTCATACACACGGTAAGTTCACTAACTTAATTTATTTATTCACTAAACTATTCACTAATTTATATTATATACACAGTATATGCACCTAAAGTAATTTATATAAACACTTCACTACTATTTACTTGTTCACTTGTTTATTTCACGAGATTATTTTATAAACTAACTTTACGGCAAGAAGGTAGTCTCTTTATATACTAGGTCTTCTGGAATATTATTTTTTCCTGGGATATCTCTCGAATGCCGACTCAATCCTTAAAAGATCTTCGGAGAACATGTCTATAGAAAACGGTCACAAAAAATCTCTTTAGACCTTCCCAGAATTCGGCGCGCTCTCCATTCTTTAAAAGCCGTTAACATAAGGTTACAGGACTGTACTTAGTATCTACTTCAGTGTGCGAGGTCGTAACAATATACTTATAATTTCTGTAGAAATAGATGTATATGATCAAAGCTTAGTGAGCTAAACGACTCGGCACTAAATATAGACCTAATGGTCTCTAGGGAACCAAACGGCTCGGAATGATCTAAGAATCCAAAGAGTCAATTGACTCTTAGGAAAACTGATCAGCAAGCCAAGAAGCTGAAGGAAATAAAATATCTGTTTCGGGAGCTATAAGGCTCAGGAAATTACCGGTTCAGTTATTTACTACGAATTACTCAGGAAAAACATAAACACGGGGATAAAATATTTCAACAATGGAGCAATTCCAATGTGATGGTGACCGCTCTCCCTTGGCACAAGATGGGAAGAGTGGATGAGAGCTCTCCAAATTTATTTAATAGCCTCTGATGTCACCAACGCAGAAAAAAACGTGCATGCTTCACAGGAAATATTTTACAACCTACCTGGAGCGAACGTAGATGCCACGCTTGAGGAGAACGCGGAAGTGGAACACCATCAGATTGATGAAACAGGGCGATAATGGAAAATTTGATACATTTTTAGTACGATTACGCCATCAAGCAAATAAGTGTAATTTTACCAATCTGGAGGAGCACCTTATAGATCAAATTACAGAAAAATGTTAATCAAAAGGTTTAAGACGAAAAATGATTTCTTTTGGTGATCTAGTTACTCTTAATGATATTATCTTAGAAGCTAATGTTTAGAATCCGTGAATCGGCAGATGGAAAAGTTTGATGATGGTAATACAAGTTCAAGCGAAATAAACAAAATATTTTTAAAACACTCGAAATTCAAAACTAATGTTTAACAACCTTGTAGTCGATGTGGTAGTAATAAACATGATTCATAAGATTCCAAGTGTCCGACTAGGGAAGGAACTTGTCACAAATGTAATTTTAGGGGTCATTTTAAAATGTAAATATAAAAGAAAACAGGTAATGTCCGATAATTAGCGGTCAGAATCAAATAAACGCGTAAAATCAAATTTAAATAAAAGTAGGGCGGCAAGCGCGGAACAAGTGGACTACATTTTTCAGATAGATCAAGAATCTACAATTTCATGTCCTATTGACGCGGTAAGGATTCAAATGATCATTGATTCAGGTAGTAACGTTATTCACGATAAAACTTGGGAGTTTCTATAAAAGGAAACGTTAAAGTGACAAAAGAAGTAATAGAGCCAAATAAATATTTTTTTTATAATTTGCGTATAAAAGAGACTTCATTATAACATTGTTTACAGTGTCACAATGAAGTTTTTTGAACACTGTTATAGTAATTTTTAGTGTATAGTTTGTTATTACATTTAGTTATATTTTTATTTGACATTTGAGTTTAACCTTGACACAAATTATAAATAAAATGGTCTAGCGTTGTTCTAGCTAGTAAATTATTATATTAAAGGTAAATTAGAATGATTTATATATTAAAAATATTAATGAATAAAGTACGCTAACGTTTATTTATCAATGATTTGTCAATTGTTTATTTTTATATTGTATAGGATCAATATATAGGTATACAAAACGTTCGATTTCTTGGATAAATTACCAGATATCTATGTGAAGATATATTACAGAAATAATTATGTTCATGATATAATATAAATAGATCGCAAGAGCATATACGAAGAAGCTCTTTTTTAAACATAATCATCCTCTTTTGCTTAAATGAAAGTTTGTTTACAATTTACACAATTATTCGGTTATAATATGTCAAAAGTCAGAAGTAATGAATAAAACCATCTGTGATCTGACCAATTAGGAATCTACAGAATTGTCAACTTAAATTCAAACCACTCCTCCTAGTTTAAAAACAGGGATTATATGACATTCTATTTTATTTAAATAATTAAATAAATGCTAATTATAAAAAATATTGTGTAAAACTTGTGCCACAATGACTTTCTGTAGTACTCGTGATTTGCACAACTCACCGCTTCGCGGTTCGTTGTGCAAACTTCACTCGTACTACAAAACGAGTCATTATGACACTTGTTTTACAAATAACTATTACCATATGCCAGTAATGTTCCTTTGACAGTTCTTTGCTGTTTTGATTCGGAAATCAAGGTAGGTAATAAAATTGAAAATGCCACTGTCGTAAAAAATGGGTTTAGATCCTTATTAGCGAAAGACACGGCAATGTCGCTTGGAGTTTTAAAAATTTGTGTCAGCGTAAACTCTGTCACATCGCACTTTCCGAAATTACGATGTGGTGGGGGACATCCCTATAGATAAGACAATTCAACCAGTTGCTCAACCCCATAGAAGAATACCGATACCTTTGGAAAAGAAGGTTGAACAAGCTGTCCAAGAGTTATTTGATGGAGATATCATTGAAACTGTTATTGAACCATCTAAATGGGTGTCCCCCATCGTCCCTATTTTGAAGGAAAATGGCGACGTTCGAATTTGCGTGGATATGTGATGCGCAAATCAAGCTATAGCCCGCGAAAATCATCCATTGTCAACAATGGATGTGTTAGCACCCTATTTTCTCGATATAAAAAACGCATTTCATCAAATGGAGATATCCAACAATTCACGTTTCATTACAGCTTTTATAACAAAAAAAGGTCTCTATAGATACAAAAAACTTATGTTTGGCATTACTTGTGCATCAGAGATGTTTCAAAAAATTATGGAAAAAATACTATTAGGTTGTCGCGGGACTCTTAATTTCATAGACGATATAATTGTTTTTGGAGAAAATTGAGAACAATATCACAGTAGACTTAAAAATCGCTTGATACCCTTAAAACGTTTAACGTTTTACTAAATGAACGGAAATGTGTTTTTATTATCAATTCGGTTAATTTTCACGGTAACGTATTATCGGAAAAAGACATAAAACCAATGAATATTCACGTCGATTCAATTAAGGAATTTCGCCCTCCTAAGACGGTTGATGAGATCCAAAGTTTCTTGGGATTGGTTAATTTTGTAAGGAAACAAGAAGCAACATTAACGGATCCGATTAGACAATTATTGAAGTTAAAAGTTGGAAAAAACGCTAACATCGAAAACCTTTGGAAGGAGGATCAAAAGCATTTTTAACTCTTAAACAAACACTTTTTCGTGAATCCATTCTGGGATACTATGATCCTGAGGATCGGACTCAAGTAATTGCCGATGCAAGTCCGGTGGGCTTGGGTGTCGTGCTCTTGCAAATTGATACTAAAGGTCCTCGTATTATAGCTTTTGGAAATAAAAGTTTGACAGACTGCGAGAAGCGCTACTGCCAAACGGAAAAGGAAACTCTTGCTTTAGTGTGGGTAGTAGAACATTTTCGCATCTATCTGTTTGGAAAATAAATTGAATTGGTAACGGACCATAAACCCCTAGAGGTTATTTTCAACCCCAAATCAAAACCTTGTACCCGAATCGAGCGATGGTTTTCAAGATTACAACCTTTTAAATTGGAAATTATCTATCGACCTGGAAAAATGAATATAGCAGATCCTCTTTCTAGGTCGTGTTCAAATGTAATTATTGCAGAACCATTCATCATCTAGTGGAATATATGAAGCCGGTAGCAATTACATTAGAAGAATTGGGGAAATTTTCTAAGATTTATAAGGAAATTCAATTGGTCAAAGATGTCTTAAAGAATGCACAGAAAGGTAAAAAATGTTCGCAACAGAATTGAGTTGTTACCTTGATATTTTACTTAGAGGCGATAAAGTAATAATCCCCGAAAAATTTACAAAAAGAAAACTAGACCTTGCCCACGAAGGACACCCGGGCATTGTTGCAATGAAAAAACGCCTTCGCACTAAAGTGTGGTGGCCAAATATTGATAGTGAAACCGAGAAATATGTATCACAATGCAAAGGTTGCACGTTGGTTTCGGCTCCCTATCCACCACATCCTATGAAGCGGCGTCAATTACCACTGAAGCCGCAGGTTGATAACCATCGATTTTATGGGACCCCTTCCCAGTAACGATTATCTGCTAAAACGATTATCTGCTAATTATAGTAGATTGCTATAGCAGATATAAGGAGATGAAAGTAACGAAAGAAATAACTTCCGATTTGACCATAAGGATGTTAGAAGAAATATTTTCTCGAGTAGGCCTCCCCGAATCTATAACTGCAGATAACGGTAGACAGTTTAGCAGCTCCGAATTTAAAATTTTTTGCAAAACTAATAATATAATACTTTACCATACTATTCTCTACTGGCCACAACAAAATGGTGAAGTAGAGCGACAGGACCGTGATATTCTTAAAAGACTGAAAATTAGTCAAGCTTGCACAAATGACTGGAAAAAGGCAATGTACGATAGTACTCCGCACACCACAACAGGAAAAACCCCGTCTGAACTATTTTTCCGTCACAGATATCGTGACAAGTTGCCAACTATTTCCCACGACTTTCCCAACGAGATAATTGAAGACGGAATTCGAGAAGAGGATCACTGGAAGAAACAAAAGGGAAATATTTTGCTGACAGGAAAAGGAAGGCGAAAAACTCTAATCTACAAGTTGAGGATAAAGTTTTGGTAGAAAATGTTACAAAAGAAAACAAATTAACTCCTACATTTGATGCAACTGCACAAACTGTTACTGGTGTAAAAGGGGGAGACGTCCAAGTTCAAAATAATGAAACAGGGCAAGTTTATCGAAAAAATGTAGTCCACTTAAAAAAGGTGGATGCTGAATGGGCCATTGCCAATCCTGTTGAGTAAAATTCTGATTTTGCTTTTAGATTTAATGCAATGTTATTATACTAGGGTTTGTAGTTTAGTCCTCATAATGAAGTTTTGTAATTAGATTAGTTTTGTGATTATATTATCATTGTATAAATGTTATTGTATTGAAACTGCTAATATTATTGTATTTAGTTCATTGCTGTTTAATAATTTCCAATTATATATGTTAAATCTTGGATTTTAGGAGTATATTGTAGTAATTTAATCAGGAGTAATATGTAATAGTGAAATTATTATAAAAAAGGATAGATGTAGAGTATAGAAATAACACCCAATATATAGTCACTCATATGTATGTATTACTCATAGGGCGATTACTTAACTTGGTGATGTTAAGGTTTCCGAGTGTACTGTACATGATTCATTACAAATTGTACCGTTGTGGAGATACAATACAATTGTGTAAACCATAAAGAGTTTTATTTAAACTTTAGACGTATTGTTCGAAATATAGTCAAGCAATTAAAATGTGTGTCTTTATTGGCAAATAATATTAAGGACACTTTAATCGACTATCATGATGATATTACAGCCGAATTATTTGAAGACTGGTTGCAAAATAAACTCATACCAAATATTCCACCCAACGGTATTATCGTCATGATTAATGTATGTACGTAAATAAATCACAGTCGAAGACTTGAAAAAGCACCATGGTCAAATGATAAAGCCACTATACAAGAATATATGTTAAGTAATAATGAGGAACAGTACACAGAAAAAACAGTTACTAGAAGTTTTATGCAGTTATTCGATAAAAAAAGGAAATATTTTTGTGATTCATTGGCTGAAAGCTTGGGACATACGGTGCTCAGACTTCCTCCTTATCACTGTATGTTTAACCCAGTTGAAGATAAATGACATCTGCTTAAGTCAGCAGTTCGAAGAAATAATACTTCTCCAACCTTAAGTTCAACTATGGTAGGTAGCTTCCCATATTAAATAGGTGGAAAACTTATATAAGGATATAGAAAAAACTCCCAAAGAAAAGTTTATTATCAATTTGGACGATGACAGTGAAAGTGAAACTGATCTTCGTGAGTAATTTTGTTTATAAATACCTTTAACTTATATACATATTCTTATATGCAAACACAACAGCTTCGCAAGTGTATGTATGTTAAATTTAATTTTAAATAACTAAAATGTTATAAACTTTCTGAACTATATTCGCATACATTATCGTAATGTTTATAAATGTCTTTGTATCATATATCATACATACATAAACAATTGTCAATTATATTCAAGCAATTTTTCTTAACAATTATCTTAACCCAATATCATTGATACAACTGAAAACAATACCATTCAGTGTTTTTGTACACTTATACTATGTTAGCTGAAAATTAATGAATAAAATACACTAAACCAAAGTACGACTTATTGTCAACCTAAAACGAATAACCTGATGTATACTTCTTATAAGTAAAAAGGAAAATTGGATTTGATTCACATTTTCGTAAATTCTATGGCCCTGTGAACGACAGAATTTCTCACCAATCAAGAAGACGAACTTGATAAGTAGGCATTATGGTGTTTCTCAATACGTTAACTTTGACATGATCATGTTGTGATGTTATTCGTGTAGTACTTTATACTTTGAAAATTAACACACTTGAAATGAAATGACAATATGAAGCATTATTAAACTAAATGGCAGATGATGCTCAAACTCCGTGTGAGTATAAAATACAATTCTGCTAAAAAAGAGAGTTCCATTAATTGGATTTTTCAAACGTAATTCAAAGAAAAATTCTGGCGTATTTTAATAGTTACTGAATTGAAACTTAGCAGTTATTCACATCAGAAAATCCCAAGATCATTGAGCGCTTATTAAATCTAATAATTATTTATTAGTAAATTCAATATACTGTTTCTACAGTTTCTAAAATAGTTAGTTAACAAAGTTCTTGGGGCTCATGTAAAATTTTGTTCATTAAGATGAATCAAAGTTTGCGTATAGTTTGAAGAAGTTTTCACATTGAAAATTGGCTTATTCGAAAGTGTCTATATTTTGATGTTGATTGGTTGTGGGAACAAGACGGACTAAGTGCATTTTCAATTTTAATTTAATGCACAATCTATTATGAATAGAATAGTATAGAGATAATTTGGGAACGTTAGATCAGGTACTTGTGGAATGAAGGAAGATCAGACTGGGAACTCCACATGTCACCGGATGACAATCTAGTGGTTGAACTTGATTTCATATTTTGGGCGGCATCAAACTCAGCACATCCTAATCTTTTAATCTTAAAGCATTTTAAATTATATTTTTACAACTACAAACTCGGCATTATTGTTGCTGCAGGTACCTAACCTCCGTAACTTGAACGTGACCACTATGAGGGCCCTCAATATTTTGTTTTGTAGGTATATCAGTTTTCATAAGTACATAGTCATTTATAGTGTAAAGTTGATGGTCTATGTACTCATAATTCTGAAAAGTGTAAAAATGGCGAAAATAAATCATTGTAATTTTTAGGATTCAAATGAAATTTTCAGTTAAAGAGGAAAACTTATATTAGTTTACGAGAACTATGAGTTTAAAGAACAGAACAGAAAATTCGCTTCTGGAGAAAATAAGTGGAGGTGCATCAAAGATAAATTTAAAGCCAATTTTCATACTTTGGGTGAGTCAAAGAGTCGAGTTATAACAAACTTGCGTGTAAATAATAATCATGAACCAAATCTAACAAATGCAAAGACAAGTTTTAAGTCATTTTTTGAAGAGGAAATGATAACAACATAAAAACCTTCCAAAATGATTAGAATGGAGCTAGCTAAAAATTAATTTGACAATAAGTGATCTACAATGTGCTAGAAGAAACATTTACACTGCACATCGAAAATTATAGCTTCGGATGAACTTCAACCAAAAAACAACAGATGTGAAAACTTCCCAATTGTTAATGATTTATCCGAAAATTTTGTGATATTTAGCTGTAAAAGTATTTTAAAATTTGTATGTGAATCAAAAATGAGTTTTTCTACTCCTATTTCTGAAATGCAACATTACACATCGATAAAAAAGTTTTAATACCGGTACGTAAAGTGCAATGCTATTATTATGGGATTTATTTTACGCATCGCTGTTAAAAGAGCTAATACACTTTTACGCACAGATGAAAAATTCACAGATAGCTGTGTTTTAGAAATAAATTTTTATGACGTCAAACTCATGCGCGTAATTCGTCCTCATCTTGTACGGTAATGTTTTATGATTGTATTCTAAAAATCACCAGAAGTATAAGACTGCTAATATTGGGTAAAGGCACGTACGGGATCTTTCCCTGAATTGTGGTCTTCTTGAGTTTAGTTGATTCTAATATATGAAACGTTCAACAGCTATTGAAGTGTTTAACTTCATAACCCAAGCCAAATAAAATTCCAATATCGCAAACTCCAGCTTGTGTAAAAAAGTCTACTTCACGCACTTTATACACGATATATACCTATATGTACTGTACATTTTCTTACTGCACAAAATATTTCACAAAAATGTTTACGATACATTGTATTTTTAACGGCCATTATACAGGGTGGCCCGAATTTAATTGACGTATACAGAGATCTCGTAAACCGCAATAGATACAATATCGATTAAGTGGAGAAAAAGTTTGGTATATTTATGAGGAATTAGATGTTTCAAAACAATTTGAAATATCTCGACTAGTTCCGGAGATATTCGACAAAATCCGAAAATGGTCTTTTTCGTTTTTCAAATGTGCCGTTGTTATTATAAAAGATACCAAAAAAATGATTCTCAACTTTTTTTAATAAACGACGTTTTCTATAAATTACCATACCAAAAATTTCCATACGACGTTTCGTATTTACAGGAACAGGATCAACATCATTTCTTTAAATACGGACCTGGATTTTTTATTGCCATATTTTTTACGTTTTGAATAGATACATACAATGATATAGCAGCATACGTGACGATTCTACCACGTTTCGTCTTTCAAAAATCAACATATTTTTTAAGTCCGCTCTACTTTGATAAAATCAAATTAATAATTTTAAATATTGGGCATTAAATAAGAATTTTGAAAGAAAATGAATGCACTAAACATGTGTCCAAAAATCTGTTAAATTTTTTAACGGGAAATGTATGAAAATCGGTTAACAAGAACTAGGTGTTACGTGCGCAACTAAATAAAATCGTTTTATAACTCCATAGTAGTATCTAACTTTTGAAAAGTTGAAAATAGTACCGTTTCTTTTTTTATAAAATGAAGCAGTCTGTAAATAGTTTACCTAATAGAAATTTCCATAAACTATTTCCTAGCGTAAAGTTGAATACACTCTATTTTCTTACACGTTTGTTTCTATCTTTAATATTTCTAGGTTTACATTCAAGATTTTCTTTAAAAATAATGTTAGCCGTGGGTGTCACAACCAAAATTTTTGTCAAACTGCTTATTTATCTGTCAATTGAAATAGGGGTTACTAGGTATTTCCTTTGAGTTTCAAGTTTCAAATGATTTAAAAAGTAAATAAATAGTATGGCTCGTTACACTGACGAAGAAAAGAAAGAGATGTACGATGTTTACATAAAATGTCGTCGAAATGAATTACAGGCAGCTCAGGCCTATTTTGAATTACATCCAGAAAGACAGCAGCCATCGTCAAGGATATTTTCGCGTATATCAAAGAATATGAGTGAGTGTAGCAGTGTTAGAAAAAGGAGAACCAAATATCAGGTACGAGATATGGTTAACGAAGTTAATCTTCTTGCTCAAATTTACATTAACCCTGAAAATTCGATTAGACGAATAAGTAAAGAATGTGCAGTAGGTACTTCCACGGTGAAAAGAGTCTTGACGAAACATAAATACCGTGGGTATAAATTTCAGAAAGTGCAGAAACTACACGCTGGAGACTTTGAGAGAAGGATGACGTGTTGTCGTTGGTGGAGACGAAAATTACTCCAAGATCCATATTTTAACAGAAAGATGCTTTGGACTGAAGAAAGTACATTTACCAGGGAATTTAGGCAACAGGTACGTTTTTCGCAAAATGTATGGTGTGGTCTAATCAATAATCAAATAATTGGACCAATATTTTTGGACGGTAATTTAAACCAATTCCGATATTTAGAGCTACTGGAGGAAGTATTCGATGAGATGTCCCTAGAAACAAGACGTAATCTTGATTACTTCATGCAGGATGGCTGTGGTGCGTATAATGCGAGAAGAGTTGTACAATATTTAAATGAATATTTTGGAGATAATTGGATTGGTACCAACGGGCCAACAAGATGGCCTCCTTGATCCCCATGTCTTAACCCCATAGACTATTTTGTATGGGGCTTCATAAAAAACGAAGTTTACAGCTAAAATATACCAATTAATATACTAGAACTGCATCATTTCGAAAAAATACTCCAGAAATGGTTGACGTTTTTAATTTCAACTTATTATTACCTTAGAGTGTCATTTGTAAATACATCATTATTTAATCATCGTCATTAAGTTAAAAAATAAATTGTTGAACTGAATCATGTTCTGTCAAAATTCTTATTTAATGTCCAATATTTAAAATTATTAATTTGACTTTAGTAAAGAAGAGCGGACTTAAAAAAGATGTTCATTTTTGAAAGATGAAACGAGGTAGGATCGTCAAGTATGCTATATCATTGTATGTATCTATTCAAAACGTAAAAAATATTCCAATAAAAAATCCAGGTTCGTATTTAAAAATATTAAGTTGATGGTGATCCTGTAAATACGAAACGTCATATAGTAATTTTTGGTATGGTAATTTATAGAAAACCTCGTTTATCATAAAAAGTTGAGAACAATTTTGTTGATATCTTTTATAATAACAACGGCACATTTAAAAAACGAAAAGGACCATTTTCGGATTTTGTCGAATATCTCCGGAACTAGTCGAGAGATTTCAAATTCTTTTGAAACATCTAATTCCCCATAAATATACCAAAATTTTCCTCCATTCAATCGATATTGTATCTATTGCGGTTTACGAGATCTCTGTATACGTCAATTAAATCCGGTCCACCCTGAATACCATTAGTTTTTTGTTTATTAAAACACAAAAGTGAAAAAAGCATATAGATTTCGCATATAAAAAAAGAGTATTGTAATTACATAAAAATCAAATTTGTACCAGAAGAAATAATAGTAGATTTTGAGATATCTATTTATTTATAATGCAGTGTTAGAAATTTATCCAAATGCTAAAATTACTGGGTGCTGACTCCACTTAACTCAAGCATGGTACAGAAAAGTTTAAAATCTAGATTTATCAAAACACATATTCTGAGATTGGAAAGTAGCTCCATTATTGTTTTGGTCTTTTATTTTTGAAACCAAAGGACGTTGACGATTTTTATTTTTTTGAGCTCTACGAAGTTAAGACACTAGATAAGTCTTAAAAAAATTTCTGACTACCATCTCGAAAATTATTTGACCGATAATTCGAAATTTCCACCACATAAAATATGGACTGATGCCTCCGCTGCATTAAATAAAACAGCCAATGCTTGCGAATCGTTTCATTTCCATTTTAATGCATACATATACCAAACGCATCATTCTTTGTTTATTTTTGTAGAAGCACTTCTTAAAGTACAAACTGAATTCAATATAAATGCAACAGTGTTAACGAAATTCATAAATTTACAAATATAGCCACTAAGAAACATAATAATTTTGTTAATTCAAAAATTGTAGAATATAAAAAAGTTGTCCAAACTGCAATATGTTAAAATAATATCGTATTTTTATGCAATTAATTAAAATAATAAAGTGTAAATATAATTCTGAATATGATCTTCCTATATGTATTACGTATAAGTTAAATTAATAAATTTTATTTTAATATAACATGAGTCTATTTCTTGTAGGCAGGAGCTATTATTATTCATGTGCCGAGTTTAAACATTTTAAAAGTGAATCTGTGCCGAGCTTGACTATTTTTATTTCGTATACCTGAGACATCTGCCGCCGATTTTGTATTACCCCAATATTTTTGTTAAATAATTTGAACAACAGAACTTGTATGGTGGTTTGTTTGTATTATATCAGACAACTGAATTTTGACGTATCAATAAATTTTTTATATGAGTATCATCAGCTGATACGTGTTTCACGTGCCAAGCTAGTGAACAAGCTTCGAAATAGCAACTTTAAACTGAACCGAACATGAAAAATTACGTCAAAGTCGTTTTTTTATTATTGTGGTGTTGTCCACGCGGAATTTTTTCCAGAGGGCGAGGAAATGAATAAAAATATGAGCATTATGGGGCATTTTATAGAACAAATTCGTCGAAAAATACTAGATTTGTGTGAAGATAACCACGATAATGCGCCATTAAGACTATCATTGTGAACGAATTACGAATTTCAGGCGAAATACTCGTCAAAAACAATAATCATTGTTTCCAAAATTCAAACAACTACTTTTAGGTACCCCTTTTGAATCAATAGAAAGTGTAAAACATAGTTCGCGGGAAATACTGAAAATATTTTGATAGATGGACGAGTTCATTATTGCGGAGGGGCATTATTTGAAGGTGGTACAAAAAATATTGCATATTCTGTGGTTCGTGGCCTTTGGTATGAAATTCTGAGGAAACTTCAGTGGGGAATAGGATCTTCATGTTGCAGAAATCCGCTGTACGCATTGTTGATAATGCTGCTTATGATGCGCATTGTCAATTACTGTATCGGAGGTACAGTAGTGGAGCGCCGGGATGATTTAGACAATATTTCAATAAATAATTATGGCGTGGACACGAATGAGAAATTACCTAAATTTGAATTGATGTAGATGTCTTATATACTTTTAGTGATGATTCCAAAAAGACATTATCCAAAAAGACATTATCAAAAGAGAAGACATTTTTACATTTGTGTAAATAATAATTTCAATATGGATAGCGGCCAGCGAACTAATAAGGACAAGTGAAATATATAACAAAACACGTCCGTTTTGTAAATATCGTATTCGCACGACCTTCAAGATCAAGACTACGGGGCACTGACTGTGTTAGCTTAATACTTCCTATAAATAGAAAAGTTCAACACTTTGAGGAATGATTCATTATTATTATTTTCAATAGTACAAACGTATGTATTGTGTATCAATAATCTGTGTTTATAATTATATGTTATCCCAGTGAGTTTTAAACGATGTTATTTATTCAACCCTAAATAATGGTTCACGAGGTAAGTGCTTCTCAAAGATAAATGGTTCTATGGTTAAAGAAGTCTATACGAGTGGCACTTGCTAAGTAACCACCACACTTTTTGCATTTTTTTTCAAATTATTATATAATTATGAGTACCACACACACACACACACACATACACACAATGATAAAAATAATAATACCCCCTTCCTCTAGGTTTTCATATAATCGAAAAGTTAGCCACTAAATGGTGTGCCATCAAACTTGTACTAGTGTCTTGGATGGCTGACAACAATACCTCAGGCTGTGCAAATAGTCGCAAGATCATTCAAATTACAAAGAACAACAGTTTCCACAGCTGCATTAAGAAAAGCCCATATGAAGCTGTTCATATCACCACAGAAAAACTGAGGAATAACTTGAGAGGCATATCTAAGCTAGAAAGAAGTTTACAGGAAGTGGACAATGAAGAAAGTAATACTGTTGCTGAAACTGCTTCGGAAATTGTGTAAATTACTGTAGACACCACCAACATGATGAAAAAGTGACTATGGCCAGCGATACTATCACACCCTTTGATATTGATTGCGACGAACACCTGGACCTACCCCTGTGCAGCCGTTGCTCAAGAAAATCTGCAATTGAAACAATACGGAGAAACTATGTAACAGCATTAAAAATTCAGGCAGCCAAAATGTTAAGGAACTCCGAAATAATATTAACACCTCTTTCGATTGGGGACAATGTTTTGGTGAATATTCCTGATGTTGACAGAGGGCGAGTAGCTCTGAGAAACGTAATGGCCGAAATAATTAATAAGTAGAAACAGTGACCAATATACCATGGTCAGGAAACACGGAGTCCTTATAAACAATTTCCCAGTAACCAGTTTCAGGTAGCTCCCACTAAATTTATTAAAACCACAGATCTGCCAGAAGAACAACTTAATGTTCGGAAGGAAACGGCGATGTCATTTGAATCAAAGCAGCGATTCATGCGATGTGGCTGCAAGAAGGACTGTGCAACTAAATCTTGGAAATATGTAAAATCGAACATTAAGTTCTACTCCAAGTGTCGTGGCAGCTCTTTCTGTGCGATTAAGTGAAATAAATAGTAGTAATAGTAAAAGTAACTCATGATTTCCAAGCCTAACGAAATGATAGAACCCTATTATAAGACTTATTAGCATATCTTTCTTATTTTCTATAATAAGCGATTCAATGTGTTTTACTGGATTGTTTTTTTTTAATTACAATACATGTAATTTCAATCAATGGCTGCATTTTTACTCAGATATTTTGCTTTATTATACAACAGTGTACATGTGTATTTTATTTGGTGTTTGCGCAAATTACAAATACCCACAATCCGACGTAGGCAATCTCTTGTACCTACATCGGGTTGTGGGTATTATGGTTTTGCTCAATCTGCGAAGTACATGTTCACTTCGGCGATCGAGAAAATGCGTTTAGCGACACCACGATCTGGGTAGTTCGATCCGGCCATGACCGAATAAAATGTTCATTCCGCGACGTAAGTATTTCCCTATACCACGGACATTGTTGAGATTCGACGTTTGAGCGTAACATTTACATGCGCGTTATTAATTTTTTATCTTTAATCTAATTCAAGAAAGGTATTAAATGGTATAAATTATTAAATATAATTAACTATAATAATAAATTATAATCTTATACATTTTAGTATAATAGATCCCCTTTCCTGAATTAGATTTAAAGATAAAAAATTTATTCTTGCATCAATCTTTATAATGTATGAAGTATATGTACACTGCGCCGCAAAATTGACGCATATTTTGTAAAATGGAAAAATCCACTTTAGAACAATATTTGAATGCAAGCTAATGGCTTAAAATGATAGTTTTTCACTGTAACCAACAACTGTTTGGTTTTTTAGTGAAGGAACAATTGTTTTTTAAAAAAATGATAACGTTACTAAGAGTGATGCAACGTGAGATGATAAATCTTTTACGCGAAAAATGTGCTGGTACAATGGCACTCATGGAAATGGGTGTTACACAAGTTCAGGTGGCATGTCGCTATCGCGTGACCCAATCTACGATCTCCAGTGCACTAGTAGGGCATCGACAGACTGGTACAAACCATGAAGCACTGGACAGGGATGCCACAGAGTAACAAATAATAATCAAGATTCATTTTTGAGAATGCAGGTACTACGAAATCGATTCACTACAATTACTGCACTACAGTAAGGATTTTTTCATCGATTTAATTACCGCATGAGTCAATATACAGTGCGTCGAAGTCTGGCAGAGCGGCAACTGGTCCTTTTCTAACCATAAACCATCGCAGGCAACGTCTTCAGTTTGCTCGAGACCATCAAATTTAGGGCAACCGGGAATGGAGTAAATATACTGTTTACGGACGAGTCATGATTCTGTCCATTTAGTGATGAACGTCGTAAGAGAGTGTATAGGTGTCCTAGCGAGCGGTATGCTCAATGTAATATTGCAGAAAATGTCAGCTATGGCGGAGGGTCTGTTATGATATGAAGTGGCATTAGTTTGAAGACTCATACGGACCTAGTTGTCATTCGGGGCGGTCGTTTGACAGCCGACTGCTACATAACACACATTTTAGAACCTCATGTAATACCATATGCCCTATTCATAGGGAACTAAATGCTATTAATGCACACCAACACGTAGCTAGGACGGTGCAAAATTACCTCCAAGGAGTAGATATCCATACTTTGGATTGGCAAGTTCAAATCTAAACCTTATTGAAAACTTATGAAACAATTTGAGTCAGCAGGTTTGAGCTTTAAAGCATCCACCTGGAGGTCTAGATGAACTGTCATTCAGACTAACCGAAATATGGGTTCAATGGATCAAGTTGCAATCAAAACCTTAATTTCAAGTATGCCAAGAAGATGTGCAGCAATTATAATACAAGCAAGTGGAAGTTATACGCGTTATCAGTTTTAAGTATGTCAACAAATTATGGAATAAACTTTTTGCTTTCTTTATCGTCCATCCATTATTTTAATTTCTACGGTTTATTTTAAGCAATACAGAAACGTTGTTTGACACATTTAAAGGCTATTATATGGCCATCATGTCAGACCATTAACGAGCTTTCTAATTCGTTTTCTCATGTATATTTATTCATTTTACAAAATATGAGTTAATTTTGCGGCGCAGTGTATATCTTCATTACTTTTAAATTTTCTTATTTCTAAGAGATAGATATAGCATTCGTATCAGTTCTGCTGTTGTCATATGTTTTTTGCAGAATGATTGTTTATAACAATTATTTGTAAATGTTCATGATACTATTTTGTCTGCAAATAAACGTATTCTTATATACAGGCAGAAAATTAGAATATTGGGGAATTTCTCACATCTGGTCCATTATCTTTGGTTCTAAAGTGCACACACAGTATTAAAACAAAAGTATAAACATATTTCTTAAATTACGTTGAACATCATGAGGTGAATATTTCAGTAAAGAGAGGTTAATAAAGTCTTGGCTATAAATTTCTCTATACAAAATGTCTTCGTAACATTCAACATTATTTAATAAAACATTTTTTATTTAACCACGTTACTGAGAATTTAAAAAGTTTCTTGCTTGAATAATAATGTGGCTCTCCGTATTAAGCAACGTCAATTCTTAGGGTGCGATTGTGCTCAAAAAAGAGAATATAAAGTGTGTATCAGCCAAATGAAATAAATTCGATAATAAATAAATGGGGCATGCTGTGAAAAACGCTAGGGCAATTCGAGTGATATTTTCACTTGCGCATTTCCTTCATTAAAATTGTTTATACCGGTTGTGACATTATACAATATATGATATCTACTTTCAAATTATATACCCAGTATCTTATTTTTGTTTTTGACTTAGTCATTTTTACGTACCTATTTATTTATATTCCCCACACCTAACCAATGTAATGTATTTCTTACTTATTTAAATATTTGATCCTGATGGGAGGGATAAATTTATACATAGTGTGTGTTTACTTAATCTTAATTTATTTACTTATTCCATTTGGCTGATACTCACTATATGTGAAAGTAAACAAACATCCGAACATTTCTCAGTAGTAAATATGTATGATCAATTTGTTTTGGAGTTGATACGAATAATAAACTATAATCCCAGATACTTGCTATCAACCTTATGTTAGAGTGTTTCTTGCCATTTCATAAAGGTAATCTTGAAAAGACTAATCCCAATTGAAAGCGAATAAACACGTACATCCAAAACGGCGATATTACTTTATTGATATTTTGGTATTAGTATCCGTTCGATAATATCAGAGACAATAATTCTTATTCAAAGTTCATTAATAGCAATGAAAATTAACAATTATAATTTGATATGCCTAGTTATTGAAGTGAATTATTCCATTTTGCTATGCTTTTCTGGGAAACCAAAGAAATTTTACCGACTATCTGAAGTCGCCTCCTAACTGTCCCCTTACTAATGTTCACACATTCCTCGCATCTTGCAGATGGTTTTTAAAAGAAACTGCCGGGACACTTCGATTTCTCAAAGCACAAGAAACCGGTCATCTTTAGCTATTGTAGACCTGCCTCATCTTGAACCATGTCTTCGAGTGAGGAGACAATTTTCGTCAAACCGTTGTAACACTCCTTACACGCTCGATGGACTTAAACTAACGCTCGTCATAGTTTCAGGCTGACCCTGGACAGCTTCTATAACACAATTTGCAATACAGTTATCAGTAAATTTGCTTTATAAAAAGCAAGGGTATCATTCTGAACCAATTTCTGTCGGAAGGATCATTTCTACTTCGTTTGGATGACATTAGTAGACTTTTCAGGCTTTGTAGAAATGAAATACAAAATACGGTATCATGATGTAATAGTAAACACGTACTCCGTATATAGATAAGAAATAAATACATAAAACAAAATAGATTGTAGCTGTGTACATTAGCTGAATAATATTGTGAGGGGAGTAAATCATCAAGAGTTGCGTCACGCTCGGACAAAAGACGAATCGACGAGATTTGAAAACACGTAACCCCGGGTTCGCGTAAGTCGGGGTAGCGTAAGTCGAGGTATTACCGTACTAACCATTTTGATAAATTGTTTTCAGTAGATTTATGATGTATCTATCAAATATTCAATTTGTGTTAAATGCACTATTTCATCATAACGACACGAGTTTTACTGTTTGATGTATGTAACAGCATGATTAATCATTTGTCTATCAACATTTTATAATACCTAAATAACAAGACCGTTTAAATAGTCATTCCGTTATTATTTACTATAAATATTCGACGATTTATAACTGAAAAATATTTTTTTGGTTGGTTTAATCAGTGGCGATTTTATTTAACTCGGAATCAAATACATCCGATATTGAAACATTGATTTAACACGTGTGAATTGTTTTTATTAACACTCCAATATACCTTCGGGACATCTACAATAATTTTTATATAATAAAAATTAAAATGTTGGTAGCGTACTTGAAACATACAGTAATATAAATACATTCAATTTTAATTTTTTTTGATGTTTGCCATGATAATTAATTGATACCTTCAAAGTTTAATTAAAAAAGAGAGGAATATATGGGGCATGTTTCGTTTAGCCGAAATCTGTTAAAAAAGAAAAAAAAATTGTCATTCAGATACTTCAGGGAGTATATTGCTGAAAAAATTTTGAAGCGGAAAATGCGCTGTTACCATTTTTGAATGCGATTGAAAAGTAACGAAATGAGATACATGAAAAATTAATGTTATTTTATATTGTAGACTTATTTTTAAGCACCGATACGAAAATGAACATCCGCGGAAATACGTTGTTTCACCACTATGCAGTGATCCTCTTCCCGACCTTTAACACAGATCAGTGAATAATATCTATTCTTATCAACTTAATATCGCTATGGTCAATAAATCCGAAAATTTAAAAAAACAGTCCTGTCAAAGCATAAAAGATGGGTATGTATACATTGTACATATATGTGAATTTAATATTCTATATTGAGTTGAGTTAAATCATTTCATTCATATTATTTACAAAAATGTCGACACAAGTTGTAGAAATGGCTCTTCCTCGTTCGCGACAAGAAGCTTATGAATTAGGTCTTTTACATGGTTTGTTGCCTAAACGCCCCTTATGTAAACCAAATGTAAAGGACATGGTAATAAACCTGATATTTTTTCCCATTATTTCCATGGAGAAAAAAATCTGGGCATATACCGTTGCTCAAAATCAGCAAAGTGTCGTCCAGATGAAATTGTCGCAAAAAACACGTGGTTTGAACACATCCATTTGTCTCCCGAAATCGAAGTAAGGTACGTTTTTTTTTCTTTAAAAAACTCATAACAATATTATAAAATATTTTAGAGTCTTGTTTGGTTTTGCACACAACGAGTCGTACGAACGGATAATATTTGGTACAACACGTCCAGATTCAGAATTGCATTTGTCGGAAGCAACGCTTGCAGCGAGACATAAATATTGCCGTGATATGGTTACAGTGCTTTCTCGCAAATGCAAACAAATCTGCCGAAAATTGGAGGTCCCCATATTATCGTGCAGGTAAAATCAATAATAAATATCTATCAATTTAACTAAATAATATTAATGAAACATTTTAGATTGATGAATCGAAATTCGGGTCTCGAAAGTATAATAGAAGAAGAATAGTTGAAGGTCACTGGGTATTTGGCATGATAGCAAACGGCTCAGAAGACCTCAGACTATTGATCTGTCCTGACACAAAACGCGATGCGGCAACCCTAATCTCCATACTGGAGCAACATGTGGAAATGGGCTCCATTACCCATTCGGGTATGTGGAAAGCTTATGATAAGCTATCCTTATCAGCATCGCACTGTAAACCATAGTGAGGAATTTGTTACCAAGGAAGGTGTCCATACTCAAAGAATTGAGTCATGTTGGTTTGCTGCCGAAAAATGTTTAAAAGGCAAACACATTCCACCAGATGAATTCGCAGATCGCCTTTGCGAATATTTATGGCGACGCTATTGCAAAAAAATAACTTGGATCCATTCTTTGGTTGTATCCATTTAGAATGTGGCTATTTCAAAAATAAATAATATTTCAAACGAAATCTGTTTTTCTGTGAATTATAAGGCGCAGTAAGAAGGTCAAAATCTCCAATAAATGTAAAAAAACCGCACATATATGATATTCCCCACCCAGCACCCCACTTCACTCCACGATCCCGAAAGTATGTAAAAAAGTTGAGAATACTATAGAAAACTTCGAAATATTGAAGATTTTCTATTACACCGCCCTTATGATAAATTTTCGCGGAAAAAGTTATATAAAATAGTTATAGCAAATTATTAATCAAACAAAAATATATAGTTATCTTCTTATCACATTTCGGCACTTCTAAACCCAGAAAAATCAATAAAAATTATTGTGATGAAAATACATTTTCGAATAAAAATTAGTTCACATCGTTATATTGAATGTTTTTACGTCATTCTACAACAAAAAAAACTATTAAAAACACCGTAAAGTTTCGAATTTTAGTTAATAGTAGAAAAATTAAAAATTGGAGTTTTTTCAGAAAGGAAAAATTTCCGCGGCAAAAATCAAATTATGTATAGAATGTATAAATAATTTATATATCAAAATGATGCCAATTAACTTACAATATGAATGTGAATAGTATTTTACATGAGTTGATAATTATTTTAAATTGTATTTGAGTACAATGTTATTCTTTTCCTAATAGCTGAATTTCATAGAATTGTCAATCCAAATCCTCGTTAATGAGTTCCAATTTTGTCCATTTTAAAGTACCTACATTTATATTTACAACGGCCATTTTTCATCACATTTTAATATTAGAGATTAAATATTGCCAAGCTATACAACTGCTTCTAAAAATCAACAACACATTCCAAATTTCACCATTACATTTAGACATTAACAATTTGAAAGTATTATATAATGTGCGAGATAGTAATTGAGGCGTGAGAAGTGACTGTAAGTAAACAACATCAACAAATATGGTAGAAGAGATTTCTAAAACATAGTTAAAAGAAAGAGCCGGTCATTCTTAAAAATAACAGCAGCATCTAACGCCGGTCCCAGACACTACGTGTATTTGGCGAATAGGCCAATATTTATCATTTACACGAATGTTTGCTTGATCTCCCACACGGTGCCGTAGTATAGCAAAGGTTTGACTTTGAAAACATTTGATGAATATTCGCGCAGAAAAACGTGGATTATCAGTGGCGTGTTGCGTTTTTGTTTTTATTTTAGTTAATTTAGTTCAGTTTAAAATGGACAGCGATGAAGAACAGATTGCTGCCGCCGCTGCTAGTTGTGTTATTTTAAGCAGTGCTTTACTACTTAAAAGAATAAAACAAAAGTATTGTGAAAAGAGAAGACGGTGGACGGTGTCTTCAAATAGAAGTCGTTCTAGGTAGGTATTTATGACTAGATATTTGTTTAAATTTGAGACAGTGACGTCACAGTCTGGAATCCTTGGGTTCCAAAGCACAGGATCATTTTCGAACAACCCGAAAAACACCAACGTTAACTTGTTCGTCCACTCCATTTTGTAGGAACGAACCTTTCGTCACGACGGCACTGCGTATAATAATACGTGTACTGTATAATCACCGCTAAATTGAAACAAAAAAACTATCCACATACCTCTTCTACTATGCCGAAGCGTGTGGGACCATTGCCGAAGGCACACGTAGTTTACTACGCCGCACTACGGCATCCTTTACTTCGTGCTAGTTTACCGACCAGAGCCGGGAAAATGACGAAGGACGAATATTTGCCAAAGTTAACTTCCCACACGCTACGCGAATAGGTCTGAATACCAAATGTTTGCCAAATACACGTAGTGTCTGGGACCGGCCTTAGGCCAATATTTATCATTTGCACGAATGCTTTCTTGTATAGAATCATCCTATAAACCGATATTCCATGTAACTGAGTTCGGCTAAACGAAACTTGAGCCGAATATATTTTTAAATATATAGGAGACAACTATTTATCTGAGCTCTGCAGCTGTCTGAAGAACTGATGATTCTGGATCAAGCTTAACAAGACCGAATTCGAACTGGGATGGATGGCAGCAGTACCACAAGGAGCAGTCCTCTCTCCGGTGCTCTGCAACATCTACACGACGGACATCCCTAAGACAGACAATACAATGACGACCCCCTATGCAGACGGCACTGCCATCGCAACCAGAAGCACCCAGCCAGCGATGGTAACGAGAAGGCTACAGGAATCCGTAGGCTGAATAGATGACTGGTGTACAACGTGGAAGATCAACCTTACCGCAGAGAAGACCCAAGCCGAGTTCTTCAAGAAGAACTGGAAGAGACCAGAGCTGGAAAAGAAGTCAACTATGCCAACAAAACGACGTACCTGGGAGTCATCCTAGACCAAGCACTGACGTTCAAGGACCACGTCGACTACCTGGTGGACAAGACAAAAAAGGCAAGGGGAAAAATGGGAGGACTCGTCGGTAGAAAATCTAAGCTGCCTCTGACTTATCAACTTATCATGCTGTACGCTAGTATAGCGAGGGGATACACTGCAGAAAGTCAACGAAAGAGGCTCAAACCCAGTAGTACATCAGCCTGAGGCAAGCAGTGAAGGACCCTTGGTACATCAGGATCCAGCAGCTTTACCGAGAATTCGACCAAAAGAAGATCTAAGACAACATGGACGAGACAGCCAGAAGAATATTTATTCGAAGAGCTGAAGACCTACCCCAACATCCAGATGAGGGAGCTGACGAACTACACCAGAGCTACGCCAGGCATCCACGGCTGAGAAAATAGCTGGACCGAGTCCAGCATTGAAAAATAGGAAGAAAATTACTAAGATATAGGAGGGCCACCTATTAAAGAAATACATTCACCGAACGAATCAACTAACAGAAGTTTGACAAAATCATATATTCAGACGCTTCCAAAAACTGCAAAGGAGTAGGATGCGCTCTCTCTCCCTCTCTCTCTTTATGTAAAGTTTTACGCTCGTCAATTTCAGATCAGAATTGGTTTGTCTCACCTTCACCCTTTGCGAGTAATTGCGAAAAAATACTTTTTAAATTTTTTTTCAACCCTTGCCGGGGGTTACAGACACTAAAACCTTTACACATTGTTATTGTATCTTTCAAATTATACTATATCAAAAATTCAAATTGTGTAAAAAATTTTTATTTCAGACCTTCTTTTACTGGACTATAACTGGTTATTGTTCTTGCCGCAATAATTTTTGAAACACTTTTTAGAATTATTTTGACAATATCTGTTCCATTATGAATGGAGTACTCTTCAAAACATAGTTTTGGTCCATACGACAATATAATACCAAATTAAGCATGAAAGATTATGTGTTAAATGCTTCTGAAAATATATCCTGAAATTCATTTATTACCATCTTAAAGATAATCTAAGCCACATTTATAAGATCATATTTATCATCAGAAATAACTTAACGTATACTAATTTATATTTACAAACGTCATTTTTCAGATTTTTTACTGCAATGTAGCAACATAATCACTCAAGTAGGTTATTAGGGGTAATGTATCTTTTACCTCTTGAAAGTTATTGTCATTGATCAAAAAATCGGATAGTAGAGTGTTAATTTGTGTAGAGTATTAGTCAGTCCATTTTCAGGTATTTCATAAAATTTGTTGACATTAATAGAGCCAAAAATACGCGACTTGATAGATTGAATTATAAACTTTGTTTCCGACTCATATCCTAGGTTTTCCCAAATGAATTGACAAAATTTTACCTGCTTTTGAATCAGGTTGTGCAGTGCTTCTTATTATACTAATTTCAGCCAAATGAAGTTCACAAACTGTGGTTTTATTTGTAGGCTCAAAATTTCTAGGTATTACGTAAACTTATATCTTTTGGGGATCCAATAACGTGCACTTTCAGTCCCTTTTTATAGTTTTCATCGCATTCCGGAGCAAAGTACTTTTGGGGCATAATTCACTCAAGAAAAATACACAAAATTTCATTGAATAAGCAATTCACAACAAGACCCGGCGCGCCACTGAAATCGACACCTAACAAGAAATAAAAGATATTGTAATGTTTTTCTTATTTATTCAAAAGTCTTTATTACGATGGGTGGGATAAATTTATACACACGGTATGTCTATTCACTTAATCCAATTATTCACTAAACTATTCACTAATTTATATTAAATACACAGTATATTCACTAACACTAATTTATATTAATATTTCATTATTCACTACTTCACTGTTCTGCCACGAAATAAAATTGTAAACTAAATAATGCGGTTGGTAGGGAGTTGCTTATATATTAGGTGCCTTCTATTCCAGAAACTTCTCCATTGCAGCTCCCAAAAACAATCGACCTTCCTGGAAATATCTGGATAAAAATAGTCACAAAAAATAACGATAAATAGTTTCGAATTAATCCCCGCTCCTTCGCCAAAATTTAAACTTTCATATATAGTAGAGTTAGATTCAGGCACTACACCAGTGTGCGATTTCGTAACATTGCCTCCTCCTTAAAAGGAAGTTTCCCCTAGAACTTATGTGTAGCCGGGACTGGATGTTTAAATTGGCAACTGGACCCATTTCTACACTTTCCGATCTTACGGAAATAACAGGGCATCATCTTCAACGGGTACCGATAACTATAGCCGCAAATTAATATGTGGATACATGTATCTTGGAGCATCACCTCTATCATGTTCCTAATGACTCGCCAATCCAACCCAGGGAAGTAGAATGGAGGAGTTACCAACAACAAAGACTGAGGTCCCCATCGGATGAGATGGATAGTGGTGGTATGCTCTTTCCGGAATGCATCGTTCTTTGAAAAATGCATTCCGTTCTGTTTTGTTCGTGTTTGATGCTAACTGATTTTTGAAAGTCCGTTTTGCTTTGAAAATTTTGTAGCTTAAAGTATTTGAGAATATCCGATTGTAGTGGTGTCGTCGAAATTTTATTTGGTTCTTAAATATTTTTCCATAAAGATTTCTTGCTGACGGAATTACTTATGAACTTTCCAAAGATTTCCCATTGTTGCTCCACGTTTGTTCCATGAAATGTATTATCCCAAACTGTAGTTAAAATTTCAAAATTTATTCGGTGATACTTAATGTTTTATACTTTACAAATGTTTTATTGGGAGTCTCACCGGATTTTAGAATTTGCATAGAGGTTGAAACTACGGCATGATCGGATTTACCAATCGTGGAAATAATGTTGATATCAGTTAGAAGAAGAGAATCAGAGATTAAGACGAGATCAAGTTTTCAGGGTTGTTGGTAAACACGAAAACGAGTTGGCTTGTTTATAATTGCTCTAGACCAGAATGTTCCAAAAAATGTAAAAAGAGTTGAGACGAACCATCGGGAGGGTTCGTTTGTACAGGCCAGGAAATGTTATCTAAATTGAAATCACCAAGGAAGATGACCGTTTCATATTTATTTAAGAACTACTGCAATTTATATTTTTATAATCCGCGTATAAAAGAGACTTCATTATAACATTGTTTGCAGTGTCACAATGAAGCTCTTTGAACACTGTTATAGTAATTTTTAGTGTACAGTTGGTTATTGAATTTAGTTATATTTTTATTTGACATTTGACTTTAACCTTGACACAAATTATTACTAAAATGGTCTAGCGTTGTTCTAGCTAGCAAATTATTATATTAAAGGTAAATTAAAATGATTCATATATTAAAAATATTAATGAATAAAGTACGCTAACGTTTATTAATCAATGATTTGTCAATTGTTTATTTTTATATTGCATAAGATCAATATATAAGTATACAAAACGTTCGATTTTTGGAATAAATTACCAGATATCTATGTGACGATGTATTACAGAAATAATTCTGTTCATGAAATAATATAAATACATCGCAAGAGCATATACGAATAAGCTCTTTTTTAAACAAATAATCATCCTTTTTTTGCTTAAATGAAAGTTTGTTTACAATTTACACAATTATTCGGTTATAATATGTCAAAAGTCAGAAGTGCTGAATAAAACCATCTGTGATCTGACCAATTAGGAATCTAGAGAATTGCCAACTTAAATTCGAAGCACTCCTAGTTTAAGAATAGGGCTTATATGAAATTCTATTTCATTTAAATAATTAAATAAATGCGAATTATAAAAAATATAGTGTAAAACTTGTGCCACAATGACTTTCTGTAGTACTCGTGATTTTCACAACTCACCGCTTCGCGGTTCGTTGTGCAAACTTCACTCGTACTACAAAACGAGTCGTTGTGACACTTGTTTTACAAATAACTATTATACAACTCCTCGTCACCTTCAATTAAATTAAATTATTGCCAACCCTATAATCAAGGGATATAGAGAAACTAGAGGTGTAATAAGAAAATTTCAGGTGTTATTTGAAACTCGCATAAGTAAATATCTTTAGTCTATATACAACATCCACCACCTCGAGTCATATGATCAGCTCTGAAAATTTTGTAACGAGGAAAATATATCCATGAATCAAAAATAAGATTGTGTAACAACGACTCGGTAATTAGAAATATAGAAGGGATTTCATATTGAACAAAAACAGTAAATTTAAGAAATTTTGCCATAATAGAAGCTATATTCGTGTACAGAAAATAGTCCATTGGTGGAAATTGGGGATTCGTTTTTTTGGATTAGAACTAACTATGCAAGGACTTCCATAAATTCCAAGAATGATTCATAATTAATATTAAAAGCGTATGCCTGCTAATTTTTGTTGAAATGTCTCATAAAATTATTGTTTTCTTAATTCTAAAACATTTTAATCAAATTAACTAATTGTTTCCAATTTCTTTGTGCGACGTTTTGAAATGGTTGTGGGCTAATTTTGAAAACAATCCCTATACATTTTCCACAATAATAAACGCAAATATTTTGTCGGTAAGTACAAAATCCCAATACACAAAAAAGCGTCAAAATTTCCCGATACATTTGTTTCACATTACACCACTCAAATCGTTAAAAGGAAAACGAAACTGTGGACTGTGAGGTGAACAAATACTTTTTATTGCACCCATAATGTTTGTTATTTCCGTTGAATATTCGACTGTAGGAAACGATGTGGTTTTCGCTTCGGAAAATCTGTATAAAATACCCTTGATACGTTTTAATAAAACAATGACCACCCGATATTCAATGAAATGAAATCAAAATTCAATTTCATTTTAGCAACTGTATAAATAAATTTAAGGTCCATATTTTGAAATTATCTCGAACTATACAGTGTTGCAGTGTTAATTTTCTTGATTTAAAAATTCAAAGAGTTAATAATGTACTTGATTATTCAATTTACCGAAAACCAACACAGACTGATGTGACAATTCCATTCAATTCTAACCACCCTGTGTCACACAGACTAGCAGCATATAATTCAATGATATATAGAGCTTTTTCAGTTCCTATGAACAAATGTAATTTTGATAGAGAGATTAATACAATTAGACAAATAGCAACATCTAACGGTTATCCATTAGATATGATAAATAAGCTAATTAGTAAAAAAGAGGAAAAAGTGGCATTACAACTAATATATCCTAAACAAGCTGATGAAATTAAAACTTATAAAACCATCACATATGCAGGAAATATTTCTAATAATATTTCAAAGATAATATCTTCAGCAACGAATACAACAATTTCTTTTAAAACAGAAAGTAACGTTAGTACAAAATTGTTAAATGTAAAAACAAAAATACCACTATTAAAGAAGTCAGGTATATATAAACTCAAATGTCCAGAATGTAATGCTGTCTATTTGGGTGAGACCCTTAGGAATTTTGAAATACGATACAGTGAGCACTTACGAGCATACAGATTAAAACAACCAGATAAATCCCACTACGCAAAACATCTACTTGACACCAATCATTCATTGACACCTAGTACAGAACTAGAAGTGCTGCATATTTGTGAAAAAAAACAAGAACTGGATTTCCTTGAAGAACTGGAAATTAAAAGACATTTAAGAAACCCACAATATGAAGTTGTCAATGAACAGTTAAATCTAGGGAATTCTCCACTAATAAACTGTCTTCTTAAGTGATAATTGTAAAGATCAGCAGATATAGTTTTCCTGGTTTTCTATATCATTGCACAGTTATACTGATCTTAATTGGAAAAATGATATCCAGGATATCACCATAGGGCTAATATTATCTAAGCTTCAATATTTGTAATATCACATCTTCTTCTTTTTTCTATAAACATATATTAAGCCAATCACAAGTTAGGTTACTTCTTGGTCTAGCCAAAAATAACTACTAAACATCAGGTAGGCATAAAATGAAATGTAACGTCTGTCATTCTGACGATGATATTGATTTATCGAAACAATTGTCAATTTTTTAGAATTTTCAATAACTTGTATTATATTGTGGAATTAACTAGAGACCGTGAGTTTCATTTAAAAACACTAGCATAATTTCTGTTTCTGTGTCATCTGTTTTGCAAATTATTTGTGTAGAGTTGCAATTGTAAGTATTAAAATCGGCATAAACCCTGTTGTTGCGGAACGAATTGCGGGGCCTATATAAGATGGCCATGGTCTACGCGAAACTGCGAGAAACCACTGTAAATCTCTGGAATGTGCAACGAGTATGGCAACAATACAAAGAGACTGCTCACTGATTCAGGACATGGCAGGACTGCAACTGCTAGAAATTACGGTTTTCTCGTTTGTTATGAAACGAGAAGTAAGATGTAAACAGAAGTTTGTGAACATTTGGGAGACTACTATATCATAACTTTGAGCTAGTGCTACTGGAAAGCAACAAGAGTATTTCAGAATAAAATGGTTCAGTTTTATTACTATGCATATCATATTACAATTGCTCAATGTCTTTACAGTAAATGAATTTCAAACAACAAAACCTTTTTTCCTCGAGCAATCAGTTAGTAAAAAAATCCAACTGAAGTAGAATTTCGAAAAAAACATCAGAGTACAGTGTTTGACCCTTTCTAAACCATGTATAAAAATTCAACAGAGTCCGCGATGAATCGGCGTGTTTCGCCAATTAAAGAGTGTCCTATGACAACGATTAACAAAATGTTCTGAATAAGTTAAGCATAACAAGAATGAACTAATTGACCGTACAATTAACTTTAATGTAAAAGAAGGGTGGCGTGCTTGATAACATGATATCAGTTGATTTGAATTCACTATCTCAGTCTATATGTAAATGTGGTATGATTATAAGAATGTTAATTGACAAAGCTCCATGCCAGTAACATATTATTAGTGAATGAGTATGTTTGGTCGATGACAACGTTTCTAATATTTCAATTAATCAAATAATTTCTGTTGCTACAAAAGCAAAAGTTGTTGAAACTAAAATATAATTCTCACAATAACACAAACCCTAAAAACCATTTTAAGATCATTAAAACGAAACCTTAAGAGCCGTCTAAACAAGTTGGGAAGAGCGCTCTAGGAAGCAAAAATTTATTTCATGTTTGCTGAAACTTTTTGCCCAAGTGAATAGTACAAATTACGAAATTAGGAAAACGTGCGTGGTCCAAGGAGGAAATCTTTCTTTTAATAAATAATACAATTAAAAGGCATTAAAATTTATAGCCGATAAATTTGAAACAACGAATGTTATGAGTCACCCGAAACCAAATAATTATTTTCTAAGAACTTATTTTTCACATTCGTCAAGAATGAAATAATTCATTTCCTTAGTTAACTGTGTACATACACATATGTATTTCAAAGTAAAAGTTTCTTTTCTTACATTATTCTAATGTTAAGGTACGTGTAGCTAAAAATCTTGACGTAAGAGTCAACCGTTCTCTTGGTTTGATGGACTCTCGCATATCCAATTTTGATATTTCATCAGACACTAATTCCAGCAAAAAGTTTCCGATATCCGAATAAAATTTTTCTATTCATTTGGATCCTCAATTTTGAATGCACTTAATAGCTTCTTATAAGCACCAAGATTAGGCCTTCTGGCTATCCATTGTTTGACCCATACTTTTTTCCAGCCGTTTCTCTTTGCATTCGTAAAATTGTAATGTTACGAAACAGCACACTGGTATAGCCCCTAAATCCAACTCTGTCTAAGCCAGGTATGTAAGTTAAAATTATGGTGGACGCGCAGGGATTGTTTACCATTGTGACTGTCTTATCTAGAACTGGTTTTGGTGACCAGTCTTATCTAGATAATGCCAGAAATCCAATTGTTCTGAGTAGAATTCTCTAGTAAAAAAAGTCATTAATATATAGATAAAGGACCTATCAGCGGATAAGTTAGTTTATAATTGGACATCGTGAGTTGAACAGTAAGTAAGTGCATATAAATTAAGTGAGTATATAAATTAGTTTAAGTGAATGTACTGAGTATATATAAATTAAGTGTTAGTGATTAGTTTAGTGTTTAAATAAATTAAGTAAGTGAACCTACCGTGTGTTTAAAATTTATCCCACCCGTTTATTGTTTAAATAAATAACAAAAACATTACATTGGTGTCAGAAGTGGGATAATATAAATAAATTGCTACGTAAAAATGGCCAAGAGACTATGTGACCTCAAAGTGGCGGAGCTAAGAGCAGAATTGGAAGATCGTGAGTTAAAAACGTCCGGCAAGAAAAGTGAATTAGTAGAAAGACTTAAAGTGGCACTGGAAAATGACGGATTTGATCCAGAATTATTTTTATTCAATGACGAGGCTTCCACCTTAATATCGACAATTTCTGTCATGGAAGAGAAGATTTCTGCTAATATGGACGAGAATATTTCTGCTATAAAGAACGATATTTCTGGCATGGAAGAGAAGATTTCTACAAATGTGAAAAGCGATATTTCGGCTATAAAGAACGACATTTCTACTTTGAAGAAGTATATATCTGCCGATATCTTATTAATGAAAAATGACATTGCCGCTGACGTGGAAAATAGAATTTACTCTCTTAAATCGGATATTGAGGATAAAATCACAACGATGGACGTGAAAATGGAGAATAAAACGACAACTATGGACGAAAAAATCAAGGAGAAAGAGGAGAGTAAGATAACTGATTTAAGAACACAAGACACGCCAGCAGAACAGAAGAAGATCGAGATATGCAAGCCAGCAACACAATCCAAGACAGAAGATATAAGCACTTTTGCCCGAGTGAAGGCTCCAACGTTCGACGGAAAGACATCGTGGACCAATTATGTGAAACAATTTGAAGCGGCCGCTAGAGTAAATAATTGGTCCGATAGAGAGAAGGCAGTAAACTTAATCATCGCGCTTCGGGGAGATGCCTTAGATGTATTTCAGACGATACCTCTGGAAGAAATGGATGATTTCGAGCTGCTGAAGAAGAGGTTGGACATGCGATATGGTCACGAACATCTAGAACATTTGTACCAATCTCAGCTGAAGAACCGAAGGCAGAAACGTGATGAATCCCTTCAAGAATATAAAGTGGACATTGCCCGACTAGTTCGATTTGCTTATCCGTCAGCACCAGAGAACATGATGGAATGTCTGGGCATCCAGGCCTTTATTGATGGCTTACGTGGCCCCGATAGGCAGAGGACGCTTCGTTTAGCCCATCCGAAATCATTAGTCGACGCATTGACAGCTGCCCTTGAATATGAAGCAGCAACGAAGTCTTCAGGATATAACAAAATTAGGACCCTCCAAGAAGAAGGTGACGAAGACAGATTTGACCAGTTCGTCAGTTTAATGAAAAATATGATGGACAAGAAGCCGAGAAAGATCAGATGCTGGAATTGTGGCGAGCTAGGGCATGTACGTAGTTCATGTAAGCGCCCCAAGACTCCTGCAAACCAAGAACCCCAGTCACAGGAAAACTAGAACGGGTCGGCTACGAGGGGGCAGCACCGACCCATGATCGTTCCAAAGATCCTCTCATACTGATAGCTTCTCTCAAATGGCAAGAAATATGCTCTGCTGGTTGACACTGGAGCAACTAGATCCATTATACGACCAGAACTGATAAACTCCAAGAAGAAGCTTTTACCAACGAGACTGCGACTGCGGACCGCCACAGGTGAGAGTGCCAACGTTTACGGTAAGACACAAATCCAATTGGGAATTGGCGCAGAAAAGTTCACGCATACGGTAATCGTTGAAGAAAACGTGATTCTGGGAATGGACGTAATGAATGTACATGGTTTCCAATTAGACTTCAGAAACAGAACCATTAAAGCGGGTTCCGAGGAGGTATTCCTGCATCCATATGAAGGCAGCGCGGTGTTGGCAGCTGTACAGGAACATACCGTTCTACCTGCACGAAGCGAAACCATGATAGTAGCATGGCTACAGGGAATCATGGAGGAAGGTACACCGGTTATGATGGAGCCAAGGAACCACGACGAAGAAGTTGGCAAAGGAGTACTAATTGGAAAAGGAGTGGTTACATCGGCGAAAGAGATCCCAGTACGTGTGATAAACGTGAATGATTACTCAATTACCATCAAGAAGGAAACCAAGATTGGATCCTGCGTACCAGTGACGTCTATAGTTCGTCAAACAACGACCACTGACAATTCCAATGCCAGATTCGAACAAATGTTATCAGTAGCTGGTCAATCCTTGTATCGAGCTGAATAAAAGAGAATGAGAGAATTTCTCTTGCAGTATCGGGACTTATTCGTGCCAAAAGGAGAAAAGACTGGCAGAACATCAGCCGTCAAACACAAAATCGATACTGGTAAGGCTAAGCCAATTAGACAATCAGCTTGAAGACTTCGACGAGCGAAGAGAGAGGAAGCTGAAAGAATAATTCGACAGATGGCAGAAGAAAAAGTAATAGAACCATCTACTAGTCCATGGGTGTCTCCAGTAGTGCTCGTCAAGAAAAAGGATGGAACTACGAGATTCTGCGTGGATTATCGCCAGCTTAACAACGTGACGAAGAAAGACAGCTATCCTCTGCCTCGAATTGACGATACGCTAGACACCTTGGCCGGCAGTAAACTGTTTTCCACCTTGGACCTGAAGTCTGGTTATTGGCAAGTGGAAATGGACCCAGAAGACAAAGAGAAGACTGCTTTTACCACCGGATCTGGATTATGGCAACTCAACGTCATGCCATTCGGGCTCTGTAATGCGCCTGCGACATTTGAAAGACTCATGGAAAATGTCTTGAGAGGGTTGTCTTGGAAGACATGCCTAGTCTATTTGGACGACATCGTAGTACTGGGGAAGACATGTTAAACCCGAAGAAATGTCAGCTGTTCCAAAACCGAGTCAACTATCTAGGTCATATAGTGAGCAATGAAGGAGTGGCGGTGGATCCAGAGAAAATTGCTTCCAATCAGCAATGGCCGCAACCAACCGACAAACATCAAATCAGGAGTTTCCTTGGACTTTGCACATATTATAGAAGATTTATCAGGAAGTTTGGAGATATTGCTAAGCCTCTAACTCGACTTACAGGAGAAGCAACAGCTTTCCAATGGGACGAAGATTGTCAAACGGCTTTTGATACCTTGAAGAGGCATTTAACCACGGCGCCGATATTAGGATACCCTTTACCAGAGGGGGACTTTATTCTGGACACTGACGCAAGCAACGTAGGAATTGGTGGAGTGCTCTCACAGATCCAAGGAGGGCAAGAAAGAGTGCTGGGATATTTTAGTAAAGTCCTCTCCAAACCAGAACGAAACTACTGCGTCACAAGAAGAGAACTTTTGCCGGTAGTGAAGTCCGTGGAACACTTTTACCAGTATCTCTATGGTAGGAAGTTTTTAATCCGGACTGATCATGCACCACTCAAGTGGTTGATGCAGTTCAAGAATCCCGAGGGCCAGATCGCTTGATGGATTGAACGACTTCAGGAGTATGATTTCAACATCGAACATCGAGCTGGTGTGAGTCACCGAAATTCCGATTCCCTGTCCAGACGGCCGTGCCCAACAGACTGCTCCCACTGCAACAAGGTGGAATCTAGAGAAGCTGCAGTTTCACGAACTACTGTAGTCAACGAGGAATGGTCACCCACCAGGATCAAAGAAGATCAGGAGAATGATCCTCACCTGAAGATGATCCTGCAATGGAAGAAAGAAAACCGGCGACCTACCTGGCAAGAAGTGTCAATATTTTCACCGAAACTCAAGGCGTATTGGGCTCAGTGGGACTCCCGTGTCCTGGAAGAAGGGTTGTTGAAAAGAGTCCTTGAAAACGATGATGGTTCTGAGATGAGGAGTCAGCTAGTTATCCCGAGAACAAGAGTAGCTGAGGTACTAAAGAAGTTACACGACAGTTCATCGGGAGGTCATCTGGGAGTGGAGAAAACCCTTCAGCGAGTTCGTGGAAGGTTTTATTGGATGAACAGCTCCGACGATGTGAAGGACTGGTGTGAGAAATGTACGACTTGTGCTACGAGTAATGGACCACATCGCAAGAGAAAGGCACCCATGAAACAGTACAATGTTGGAAGCCCTTTCGAACGGATTGCTTTAGATATCGCTGGGCCATTTCCAATGACAGAAAATGGTGACAAGTACATACTGGTTGTAATGGATTATTTCACAAAGTGGGTGGAAATTTACGCTATCCCGAACCAAGAGGCCACAAATGTCGCGGATGTATTGGTGAAGGAATTTATCAGCCGATATGGAGTACCCTTGGAAGTCCACAGTGACCAGGGAAGAAATTTTGAAAGCCATCTATTCCAGGAGATTTGCGACAAGCTGGGCATGAAGAAGACCAGGACAACAGCTTTACATCCACAGTCAGATGGAATGGTCGAGAGAATGAACAGGACTATTGGAAAATACCTGTCCAAAGTAGTATCCTGCCATCAGAGAGATTGGGACCAGTATCTTTCCCTATTCGCATTGGCTTATCGATCTGCTGTCAATGAGTCCACGGGTGAAACACCGGCGAAAATCCTGTTTGGACGTGAAATTAGGCTTCCTTGTGACCTGGAATTTGGCTGTCGGCCTGGAGAAGATCTAGCAGGCGAAGACTACGTGACCCAATTGAGAAGAATGCTGGACGATATTCATGAATTAGTTCGAACCAATCTTTAAGTTGCCAGCGACAGAATGAAAAGTCGGTACGACACGCAGGCCACAGAAGGCGGTTTTAAAGAAGGGGACAAAGTATGGTTAAACAACCCGACGAGGAGAAAAGGATTTTCTCCAAAATTACAAAAATCCTGGGAAGGTCCATACTTAATCAAGAAAAGGATCAATGATGTTATATATCGCATAAGCAAGATCCCCAACGTAAAACGAAAAGTAGTTCACCAAAACCGACTAGGGCCATTCGAAGGCGACCATGACCTGGAGGAAGGAGTAAACCTTATTCGAGATGTGTCTGACCCCACCTTCGATGAATTTATGGGCGCGTATGGAGATACCGGGAAAGCTAGATATGGAGTCACTTCGGAACAACAACATGATTTGTTCACTCTCCCGGAAGATCATTCACTGGCATACAACATCCCCGCCCGTATCAAGAACGCACGAGGGTTGGCAACCGTCTTTCGAAATAAGTTCGGGCAATTAGATAAACTTGAAGACCAGATTTCAGCCCCTGGCAAGACACTGAAACTGAAACATAATTCGCGGTACGTCTTCTACGTGGTAACTAAAAATGAATTCCAAGATCGATCTACCTACCGCGATGTGTGGGAAGCGCTTCGAAACCTCCGCGATCATGTGTTGGAATCCAACGTGATGAAACTGGCCATGCCTAAGATAGCGAGTAACGAGTTGGATTGGCGAATCATCAGGAACATGGTAGAGATTATCTTTCAAGATACCGGTGTTCAGATATTAATCTGCAGCTACAACCCCCGTTATCAGTATCCGATGAAGACGGTGCCCTCCTATTTCCGTAAGATCGGAAAGTGTAGAATTGGGGCCAGTGGCCGATTCAAACATCCAGTCTCGGCTACCCAAAAGTTCCAGGAGGAACTTCCATTTAAGGAGGGGGTAATGTTATGAAACTGCACACTGGTATAGTCCCTAAATCCGACTCTGTCTAAGCCAGGTATGTAAGTTAAAATTATGGTGGACGCGCAGGGATTGTTTATGATTGTGACTATCTTATCTAGAACTGGTTTTTGTGACCAGTCTTATCTAGAAAATGCCAGAAATCCAATTGCTTTGAGTAGAATTCTCTAGTAAAAAAAGGCATTAATATATAGATAAAGGACCGATCAGCGGATAAGTTAGTTTATAATTGGACATCGTGAGTTGAACAGTAAGTAAGTGAATATAAATTAAGTGAGTATATAAATTAGTTTAAGTGAATGTACTGAGTATATATAAATTAAGTGTTAGTGATTAGTTTAGTGTTTAAATAAATTAAGTAAGTGAACCTACCGTGTGTTTAAAATTTATCCCACCCGTTTATTGTTTAAATAAATAACAAAAACATTACAGTAAGAACAACAGCAGCTGCTAATATCTTTTCTATGGCGAGACATTTTTCCATAATAAAATGTTAAACTACTCTAACTAGAAACTACTTAGCGTGTAAACGCCCGTGCAAGCACTTCCTGGAAGTCGGTATTAAATAATGTCTGTAGAGAACTTGCTGAAATAAATTGATTTAAAACTTGCTTATATGTAAACACTATCGCAAGTTAGTCTCAGAAGTGCTTTCGCAAGTTACTATCCCTTGTAAACGACTATTTAAGCTTTTAATTAATATAAAATAATATTTTATTCAAGTTGAAGTGGTCATAAACTGAACAATAAATGTAGGGACACCAAACACAAGCTTCGAAATCATCAGCTGGAGTTTGTGTTGAAGTAGTAACATTTAACATAAATCACGGCACAAATTTTTCTCCCTAAACAATATCTAAACTTCCATCTCTCATGTCCTTATGTTAATAATATCATTCACCAATCCCAAAATCCCTATCTTAATTCATTTCTTTAGTAGTATTCACTTTCCAAAACGATATGATAAAAGAAAAAAAAATTTATCAAATCGCAGTTTCGGAAACGGCAAGATAAAAACAAATCAATAGTTTGTATGTGGCTTCCTTAACACATCCAAAAAGCAAATAACATTTTATGTAGTGCGATAGTTTGTCGGAATGAAAATAGGGGTTTGTATTGAAGTGGGTATTTAGTGGACTAAAAATACTCAATCCTAAAATTAAGAACCGTTTACACGAGCAACAAAACTTATTGCTAGTCTCTGTGTAGGGATATAGCGTTACTAAATAATCAAAATACTTTTATTTGTGTTATTGAAAACTGATTTCATTCGTAATCAATACTTTGGAAAGTGGATAGATATATAAATATTTTTTATGATGTTCTCTTTAGGAGAATCTATAGAAGGAGAATATACAATGTTCATTTTAAGTTTTATGGTGTTATAATAAAAACCCAAAATAAAAAATTATTTGCAAAGGTCAAATCAATCCCTCAACTGTTTTATATAGTAGAAGATAACAGAAAACACACATATCCTCAATATTATTTTTGTAAAAATAATATATTTCAACAGTCTATGAGTACTTCCAGATAATTTGCATAATGTAAACACTCTCTGAAACTCTTGAAAAATTGCGGAAAGTGTTTGCAACAAGAATCGCTTGCGCGTCTAAACAAGTTAGGGAGAGCGCTCTAGGAAGTAAAATGTATTTCAAGTTTTTGTGCTAGCGAATAGTATTTGCTCCGAAATGGATGGAAATGTGCTTGGTCTAAGGAGGGAACCTTCTTTTAATAATTATTTTTCAAGGATTTCCGTTGTTGTGACAAATTAAAACAAAAATTTATAGAGATAAAGTGAAAACACAAAAGGCATTAACATTTGTAGCCGAAAAATTTGAAACAACTGATGCAAAAATTCAGCGAAAACTTCACAATCTTCGAAATCAGGAGTAGAACAAAATTATAAAAAGAGAAAGTGTTCAAGGCACTGATAATCTGGTTCTGGGAATATTTTAATCACTAAAATTCATTTGTTAAAATCAAATTTTAACAGATGCGAAGGCCCCGCCAATATTTAAATAAAAGTCAATGCTTAAATTCATATAACGAATAAACTCGGTTCCGTCCGTCGCTTGACCTCGTGTCCTCTGCGAATTCAGAAAAGAAGTCGAAAGAGAGAGTATGTCTGACTTCCGAAAAGAATACACGTTCGCCATAAAATTTTAATTTTTATTGTGCTTTAATTAGTTTGATGCCAAAAAACCAAACTAAGTAATGAGCGAATAGTACAGTTGCAAATATGGGGTAAGATAGTATTTAAATCTACTTCTAATAACATGGTCATTATTGAAAAAGTTGGAATGCTACCGGAAATTTTTGATTAATCCATACAATTCACCTGCTGTACCGCGGTGTTGCCAAATCATAACATCTGCGAGAGATAATCGTATGTCTAACTATAAAAGTTTTAATTGTTAATAAATTTATTTAATTATGTATGTATTTCCACATCTACCTGCAAGTGTCGGTGTCATAATATTTGCTTAGATGGAAACTGAGCTGCGTGGTTTTTAGTATTTAATGAAATAAAGTGCTCTGTGATAAACTTTACGGGCTATAGTTTTATTTCTGTTCTTTTGTCCGTGTTCTACACGGTGGTCCTTCGATTATTATATTTCAACTTCGATGAATACTATTAATACACTTGATCCAGCAATTGCTCATATTTTTTAATACTCAGTCCACTACTGCTCCAATTGTATCCTGTTTTATTCATAGTGTTTTTTTATCCTTCGAGCCGGATCTATATTGCGATTAGACAATTGGAATCATCTACTGTTTAGTAAAGTTAAAATTGCTAGATATTACTCAGCTTCATGTGTGCGAGTGTTTCTCAAATAACTATTTGGCAACATCGTGGGATTCCAAATGAAGCATTTTAGCACAAAGAGGAATCGTCGATAATTCTGAACCGGTTATCTTGACTTTTTGTTCGTTATCAATGTTTTAAATTTTTTCCTTGTTTGGTTTTTGAAGAAAGTTAATGGATATATGATTTGTGTTGTTATTTTGAAATTTATTTACGTCTAAAAACATTATATACTACAAATTGAGTCAACTATTGTTAATTATTATTGATTACTGTTTTAAAATTGGTAATTGTGTATTAGACATACTATCAATACGTACTTATCTCCAATTCTTGGAAAGTATCAATGTTGGTTTGAATTCTACTCTATATTTCAATTGTATTTTTATTACTGTTATAAACTTGTATTTTAACAGCCGCTTATCGAGTTCTTTTTCGGAAAGTTTATTTATTGTTGTGCTATTTTAATTATCTGGAGCTCTACTAGCTATATTTTAGTTACATACTGTTACAAACTTGTATTTTATCAGCCGCTTATCGAGCTTTTTCTGAAAAGTTTATTTATTGTTGCGATCTTATAATTGTTGGAACTTTACTCGCTATATATTAGTTACCGTTGTAAATTTGGATGGTAACAGCCGCTAATCTAGATTTTCTTTAAAAAGAGTTTTATTATTGTTGTACTATTGTAATTGTTTTTATACCATATTTTAATTACGGTTATAAATCTGCATTTTAGGAACCACTTAATGACATTTTTTTGAAAATATTTATTGTTGTGCTATAGGAAATAATTTGCAAATAATTAATCGCTCGTATACACATTTTTATTATTAAGTGAATATTGTATTCTTTATTCGTGCCTTGAACATTGCTATTAATTCGCAGCAAAATGGCGGTTTCTTCAACTATTCTTAGAAATAAAAGATCTGGAACCAAATCTCCGCTCTCGAGAATTGAATCATTTGTCGCTAACCTTAGTGGTGCCGAAGAATCTTATTTAATTCAAGTTAAATTAAACAATCTTATTAGTCATTATGACAATTACCAGGCCATTCAGTCTGAAATATTGGGGATTGCTCTCAATAGTGATGAAAATTTATCCGATAGTGGAACCGCGGAGGATCTTGTAGCTGGTCGTTTCGAGGCTTGCATTGCCAAACTCAATTCTATAGTTGATCAAAGTACTAAGATCGGTAATGTACCTGGAAATGCAAATTAATATTAAACCATTTAGCGGTCATCAACCCGAATGGACGTCATTTTTTGATCTCTTTACTACTCTTGTTTTAAATAATCCAAAACTTCAAAGCAACAGTGAGAAATTGTATTATTTGAAGAGTCTTTTACGTGACCAATCGCTCGAATTGATAGACAGTTTAAGTGTCACTAATCAAAATCTTTCGGTAGCTATTCAGATTTTGAAAAATGCATATGATGATAAATCTAAACTATTACATACGCTTTATTCTGAATTAGTTGATCAAAAACCTTTACCCAAAAGTAATGCTGAGGGTCTCAAAGGATTTTATATACAGGCAAAAAAGGCTTTAGATCTTATTAAAAATTTGGAACTTAAAGAGGAAGAAAGGTTTGAAACTCTCATAGTTTTTCTGTTAGAACAAAAGCTAGATTTTTAATCTAGACGTGCTTTCGAAAGTGAACGTAAGTCGGACACTCTTTCCACGACCGATACTTTTTTTGAATTTGTGAAACAACGTTTTACGGTTTTGGAAAATTTGGATTTTTTTGAACCCTCCTCAAAAAAGGATACTAAAATATCTGGAAATAAATTTAAAGTTTCTTTGCATAATAGTGTGAGGGATAAATCACACCACACTGTTAATTCTTCTCATATACCTAATTCCTCTAGTTCTTCTACTATAAACAGATATAATTGCTTATATTGTTCAGAAAAAACTCATTCTCTATACAAATGCAGATCTTTTTTAGCATTAGCGCCATCCGATAGACATAAATTTTGCCAAGGTTCGTAGGCTTTGTATGAATTGTCTCAGCTCGCAACATTTATTTTCTACTTGTAAATCTTTGCATCGATGTTTCAGTTGTGGCAAAACTCACCGTACACTCTTGCATTTCGAAAATATTTCAAATGCTTCACCCGTTTTGAGTGACCGAAATCATTCATTCAATAGAAACAAGTTAGCGCAGGCTTTTGAGTCATCAATCCATCCTAGTAATACTCAATCTTCTATCTTACAAAGTAATTTGTCCACAATAGATCCTAATGTCGATAATACATTTAATCAGAATAATACTCCGCAAATTTCGTTATCAGCTACTAGTACCAATAACCAAATAATTTTATTACCCACCGCTTTGGTGAATGTCCATTGCAATAATGGTCAAATAAGAACCGCTAGATTACTTCTAGACTCTGCTTCTCAAATTAGTGTAATCAAGAAGTCATATGCGGATCTATTAAATCTTCCGTATCGAGCTCATCACGTAAATATAGCGGGGCTCGGACATAATAGTCATAATCATACTACGAATTTAGTTGATGTCTGTTTTAGCTCTATGGTAGAGCCGTTTAAGGTGTTTAATCTGACTTGTTCAGTTATAGAACACATCACAAGTGAGCTTCCTCAAGTTACAATTTCACCGGATAAGTTCAATTTACCTACTCAAGTAAAACTGGACTTGGCGGATCCTTGGTTTTTCCAGCCGGGAGAAATCCAAATACTAATCGGAGCCGATTTGTATTTCAATTTATTGAAAAATGAAGTCATTCATCTGCGAGCTAATTTACCTACCTTTGTGAATACTCACTTAGGTTTTGTTCTCGCGGGCCCTGTTCCCGAAATTTATCTAAACGGTTATAATCGAAAAAATGCGATTTCTCTTTTAACTACCCTTGATAATGAGGATAATGTTGAAAATGATCTAAATAACTTAGTTGAAAAATTCTGGGAGAGGGAAGAAATACCTAACGAACAGCCCATCTCTTCTAATGATGAAATAGCTGAACAAATATTTCTGGAAACTACTATTATTTTACCCTCGGTAAGACATCAGGTCACCATGCCTATGTTATCAGACACTGATAAAAAATTAGGTCATTCTCTCTCAATAGCAAAAAGGCGGTTTTTTAATCTAGAACAGAAATTCGAAAATAAATTTGAATTTTTTAGAACTTACAGACAAGTTCTATTTGATTATATAGCCTTAGACCATGCTAGAGTGGTACCTATGTCTCTATATTGCAACATATCCAATGAATTAATATATTTTGTTCCACATCGAGCTGTTGTACGCAATGAAGCTGTATCTACTAAACTTCGCATCGTTTTTGATTATTCCTCTCGTTGTTCATCTGGAGTATCTCTTAATGATTTAACGCGCAAAGGATCTCAAGTCCAGGATAATTTGTTCAACATTATTTGTCGTTTTCGGACATTTCGATACGTCCTTTGTGCGGATATACAAATGATGTACCGGATGATTGAAGTTTCTCCTCAACAACGTCATTTACAAAATGTACTTTGACGAAACAGTCCTACCGATTCATTTACTTGCATCGAACTTTCTAGGCTTAGTTTTGGCCAAAAGTGTGCTCCTTACCTCGCTACCAGGGTGCTTAAGGATATTGCCGAAAAAAATCCTTCTTATCCTTTAGCTCAATATGCCATACTTTCGCAAACCTATATGGACGACATCCTCAGTGGAGTCTCTAACATTGATGATTTAAAAATTCTTCATTTCGAATTGAATGCTATACTCAATACACATGGTTTCTATTTGCATAAATTGCACTCCAATTCATTAAAATTTCTTCAATCTCTCTCAATTGATTCTGACCTCGAATTAGACTTGAATTTGGAAAGGCTTCCTTGCAAAATTCTTGAAATGAAGTGGAACTCTTCGGCGGACATGCTTTAGATTTGTTTTTCTCCTCTGCCTGATTTTACTATTTTAACTGAAAGGATCATTTTGTCCATTATCAGTAGTACTTTTGATCCAGCTGGTTTGGTGAATCCCTCAATCTTGTTTGGAAAGTTGATTATGCAATCCATCTGGCAACAAAAGCTTGGAAGGGACACTCCTATTACGGATATTGATATTCTAAAACAATGGCAAACTTTTGTTTCTACGATTTCTCAAATTTCTGAATTCGCTATTCCGCGTCTTCTAACTGAAAACAAACCAATTTGTAGGATTTCCCTGCATGGATTTTGTGATGCTACTCTATTGGCATATGGTTGCTGCATCTATTTGGTAGCCTCTTATTCTGATGAATCATTTTCATCTCGCTTGATCACTTCTAAATCGAGGGGAAATCCCCTTAAAACTAAGCTTACGATTCCTAAGCTTGAGCTTAGCGCTATGGTTCTTGTTTCGAAACTTATTTCTAAATTGGTGAAAGTTTTTGCGTCCAATTACAAATTCTTCTCTGTTAATCTATGGTCTGACTCCCTTGTCTCTCTAAGCTGGATAAGTCGAACGGAGAGTGATTTTACTCCGTTCGTGTCCAGACGTGTCCATATCATTCAACAGAATAGCATTGGATTCACGTGGCGACACATTCGCTCTCATAATATTCCCGCGGACATTCTTTCTCGAGGAGTTTTCACAAAAAACGTCTGGCGTTTTTGGCTTCATGGTCCTAACTTTCTATGCGAAACTAATGAGTTCGCCGCTCTTGACACATTTACTCCTGTAGATACCTTACCGGAAATTAAAAGGGTTACTTTACTGGCTCTCAAACCTATCCAAAATGTATTGAAAAAATGGTTCCCCGAATTTCCTAAATTCTCGAAATTACAAAGATCTCTTGCTTATCTCTTTAGATTCGTAAACAATATTAAAAAGAACAGTTGCAAACTATGTGGACCCTTATCTATAGAAGAAATTCAAAATTCTCACGATTTTATTATCATGCAACTACAAAGGGAACACTTTTCTAAAGAATTTGAACTTATCTCTGAGAAAAAACCTATTACGAATAAATTATTGGTACCTCTAAACATCTTTTTGGATTGTAACGGAATTCTACGAGTCGGTGGCCGATTGCAAAATGCTGACCTAAATTATGACAAAAAATTCCCGATTTTGCTACCCGCCCCTGATGTCTTGGTAAAACTCATTATTGAAAATGAGCATGCTAGACTCGGACACAGTGGTTCCCAAAACGTGTTGGGGAATCTAAGGCAACGATATTGGCCTTTAGGTGGAATTCGCTTGATAAAGCGTATAATATCCAAATGTGTTATCTGTTACAGATTCAACGCTCAATTTGCTTCTCAACTCATGTCTCCTTTACCGGTAGACAGAGTGACTCCTACCAGACCGTTCCTTAAAGTCGGTGTAGATTTCGCAGGACCCATCTCATTGCGCTCTTCGCGGCTGCGAAAAGCCCCTAGGAAGGCATATATAGCCATATTTGTTTGTATGGTGACCAAAGCCATACATATAGAGCTGGTCACTAGTTTAACTACGGACGCCTTTATAGCTTCTCTAAAGAGATTTATTAGTAGAAGAGGAAATCCTCAAGTTATCTACAGTGATAACAGCACCAATTTTGTTGGTGCTTGTAATCAATTGAAGGAGCTCTCCAATTTTTTCAAATCTCATACATCCTTCGATCAAATTTCTTCATTTCTCTCGTTAACCGAAATTGCTTGGAAATTCATTCCCAACCCGATCACCCCATTGGGGAGGTCTCTGGGAGGCCGCTGTCAAGAGCGCAAAATCCCACTTAACTCGCTTATTAGGCATTGCTACCTTCACTTACGAAGAGACTGTAACCATCCTTATTCAGATCGAAGCCATTTTAAACAGTCGTCCACTATATCCTCTTTCTAATGACCCGAATGATCTCCTACCTTTGTCCCCGGACATTTTTTGATTGGTGGCCCTTTGACAGCCTTTCCAGTAAGAGATATTTGTGAAACTCCTCCAAATAGGTTGACCTTCCGGAATTTATGTACACAAATCCAACAACGGTTCTGGAAACGCTGGTCTGTAGACTATTTGCATCAATTGCAACATCGCCCTAAGTGGCAGAAAGTGCAACAAGACCTAACTGTGGGGGGTTTGGTTCTAGTCCTGTCAGAAGACAAACCTCCTCTCAATTGGCCTTTGGCCAGAATTGTGGAATTACTCCCTGGTCGAGATGGTAAGTTTCGAGCGGCCAGAGTGAAAACATATGGTAATATATACACTAGTCCTATAGTCAAGCTTGCCCGACTACCTCTAGAAAAGTAAGTTGTATATAAATAAGTTGAGTTACTTTTATTTTTTATTTTACCGCGCAGAAGTAGGCATGCCTACAACATAGGAACTCTATGGGAAATGTTTCCTCCTTTCGTTGTTGATCTATATTTATTATCTGGTCGATTTTCTTTTAGTTGTTTGCTTCGTTAGCTCCCCCCCCCCCCCAGTATGTTAAAATCACATTTTAACAGATGCGAAGGCCCCGCCAATATTTAAATAAAAGTCAATGCTTAAATTCATATAACGAATAAACTCGGTTCCGTCCGTCGCTTGACCTCATGTCCTCTACGAATTCAGAAAAGAAGTCGAAAGAGAGAGTATGTCTGACTTCCGAAAAGAATACACGTTCGCCATAAAATTTTAATTTTTATTGTGCTTCAATTAGTTTGATGCTAAAAAACCAAACTAAGTAATGAGTGAATAGTGCAGTTGCAAATATGGGGTAAGATAGCATTTAAATCTACTTCTAATAACATGGTCATTATTGAAAAAGTTGGAATGCTACCGGAAAATTTTGATTAATCCATACAATTCACCTGCTGTACCGCGGTGTTGCCAAATCATAACATCTGCGAGAGATAATCGTATGTCTAACTATAAAAGTTTTAATTGTTTATAAATTTATTTAATTATGTATGTATATCCACATCTACCTGCAAGTGTCGGTGTCATAATATTTGCTTAGATGGAAACTGAGCTGCGTGGTTTTTAGTATTTAATGAAATAAAGTGCTCTGTGATGAACTTTACGGGCTATAGTTTTATTTCTGTTCCTTTGTCCGTGTTCTACACGGTGATCCTTCGATTATTATATTTCAACTTCGATGAATACTATGAATACACTTGATCCAGCAATTGCTCATATTTTTTAATACTCAGTCCACTACTGCTCCAATTGTATCCTGTTTTATTCATCATTGTTAATGAAAATATAACGTCCGGGACAAGGGATAATTTTAAGTAAAAAATTATTTTTACAAAAGTGCGATTTATTTTCACCAAAAAAAAGCTAAATGAATATTATACACTATATATTTTAAATAATGTTTTAAATACAACAAGTTCTCCAAATGAATGTTACTGAAAGTACCCATTTATGTGATATAACATGAAGTAATGTTAAATACAGGGTGAACCACTGGTAAAGCTTTGTAGATTTGTAGGCTCAAAATTATTTAAATTTGTTTCCACAGCGAGATGTAAATCACAAAAAGCAACAGTTTAAAAATACGACAGGTCAAATTAAAATGAAAAAGTCTAGGTAAAACTAGAAGATTCATCTTAAAATATTAGAACTAAGCAATACTTTATGTTAACAAATACAGATACATAAATTTACAGAAAATAGCATAAAAGGCTAGAAACACACAGATCAACAAAGTATATGTTGCAGTTTAGACATACCCCAACGAGTATTTTCAAAAATATTTAACCTAAGTTGGTTTTAATTTTCTCTTCAGTATATTTGAAACATCGTGCGAGACTATTACAAAGTATAACTCCCATTACTACAGGTGATTTCTATATGCTGGTAAGGTATAGAGAAATCTGATTTATATCTTGTGTCATGAGCATGAATATCACTACTCCGTAAATAATCACTTTAATTCGTATGAACTAATGTGATTAAATCCAATATATTAATGCCGTACAGAATAAAATTTCTCAAGTTGATAAAAATAGGTGGACAGGAGTCTACAAAAAAGTGTATTTTTCTCAGCAATAAACTAACAAAATATAATTTTTGGAATATTTCTTCTTTGTTGCAGATTGAATACATATTTTATTAGGGGGAATAATACATTCCTTTCCTTTATTGAATATTTTTTTATCTATTTCTACAGTATGTGTACGCCCATGAGCAAAAGTAAAATGGCGTCAAAAATATATAATCACTAATCTACGGAATGTTTAGTTTGCACCGGTAATTTTCTCTTAGTGGCACACTATGTACTTTGCCATTACACTTTTCTGCATTAAGTACCTTCAAAACAACTATAAATCAGAATAAAAACTTTACGAAAAACAGCAGAATCTCTTCCGCGTAAACCTCCAAGCGCATTTAAACTCTATTGGCAGCATGATCGGCAAATTATGAATGAAATAGCGTACGCTTTATTGATCATAGAATAGCGGGGTTGTCACGTTAACGATAATTTTTTCTTGGTAAATCTATAAATTCGATTAATTTTTAAGTAGCATATATTGATATATTCATTCAATAGAAGGTGGCTTCAGAATTAATATGTCTTCTTGCGTTGTGAACAATTTAAGTTTTGAATATGCACTAATTAGGGAAATTTGTGATTGTTTTGTTCGTGTAAATAAACACAAATGGATTATTTTACACATGAAACTATTGTTATTTAGTACAATGTGGCAACGTCGATGAATTGTTTAACTTATGTTTGATTGCAGCTATTTGGATCTTAGGTAGTCTATCTTTAGTTGAATGTTTTTGGATTACACAGGGTAGGTAATTCACACGCGACAATAATTTTGTATGAAAATCATATTGATCTATAAACTGCAAAAAAAGCAATTGAAAATCAATTTTCTCAGTAGATGTTTTTAGTTGTTAGTCAACATTTGTGCCGACGCACAATTTTTTTTTAATTAAAAACATCTACACAGACTGAGTCAAAATAATTATGTGATAAACAAGAACATTCAACTAAAGAATAGACTACATAAGATCCAAATATCTGCGAAACAATTCATTGTCGCTGTCGCCACATTGTCCTAAGTAATAACAATAGTGTGAAAGTTGCAAAAAAAATAAATATGATAAGGTGATTTATTTAAACATATACACATATGTAATAATTTATATCATGAAGTGTAAAACGATCTGTTTGTGTTTATTTACACGAACAAAACAATCACATAAGTCCCTAATTAATACATATTTAAGAGTTAAATTGTTCACAACGTATGAAGACATGTTAATTCGGAATCCGCCTTCTATTGCATGCATGTATTATTATATGCTAGTAAAAAATAAATTTTTCACGGATTTTTTTTGCCGTTGTCGAATAATTGTCAGAGTTATCGTTCTCTCTCTCTCTCTCTCCCTCTATATATATATATATATATATATATATATATATATATATATATAACAAGATGTACGAATAGTGCTTATTATATATATATATATATATATATATATATAAAACTGGTGAATATTGCAGTATGCAGCAAGAGAAACGGAAAAAAGTGTACTCTTAACGGAAAATGTTCGAGCTTTCGAGGAGGGTTATCCTCGTCATCAGGAATACTGAAATGGAAAAAACAGCATTAAGATACTGTAGTTAACAAACAAGATACAATATGAAACGAAACACAACAGGCGTGAACTTACCTCCGAGTTGAGGTTAGATTCCATTACGTTATATAAAATTAAACTACGGATAATTAAAAATATGAACCAGTTAACTAAAACAATGGTTTAAAATAGCACAATCACATTAAAATGACTAAAAAGCCAACATGTACCACCATTTTGCAGACATAAAGAACACGAGTGCTTTTTTGTTGAAAGCCGGCCAGGAAATGATATCGTTTTCCCTCTAAAGTGGAGGGATTAGTTGACAGTCAATGATGCCAACCAAAATTTTAGTAGATTAATATGAAGTCAAGTACCCATTAGGAAGTGGCCTCCGGTATAATAGTTAATATTAGAGATGGAAAAGAAGAATGCAGAGGGGTTGAATATTGCATTCATAAGGAAGAAAGAAGAAGAGGAAATAATATATTTCCAAACAGTAAGAGATTTGTATAACAATAAGACGTATACGGTAGAGGACACTTCGACACTGCGACCCATCATCAGCCAAAAAGACAACAAAAGCAATTAAGGAATATAAATTAATAATATTACAATATAGTAATTATTAAAGTAAGATAATAATTATGTAGTATGTATATAATAATATATAGTAATACTGGGTGCATCTACCAACACCAATGCACCCAATAATAGAGGTGGTAATATGTTAGTTGTCTGCAAAAAGGGTAGTGTCACTTGGGGGAACGTGACTGTAATTTGTGGAAGGAAGGTTAGTGTTGATATCTAAGGACAACAAAAAGGTCAAGTGGTCTGTGTCAGTCTTCTTGTTAATGACATTGTTACATTGTGAAATAAAAGCCATTTCTAAATCACTCTTACAACTTCAAAGTTCATATGATGGTCAAGAAAATGATCGTGATAGGCTAAAGCGCAACGTTCTGGATGTAATCTACAATCACTTTTATGTGAGACAATACGGCTAGAAAGTGATCTTAAAGTCTTACCAATATATTGCTTGTCACAGTCCCCACATGGAACGCTATACATTACGTTAGTAAGAGAAGTTAACGGACATTTATCTTTAACCCTAGTGAAAATTGATCTAATCGTTAGAGTTGTCTTGTTTGCAATGTTAAAATTACCATATGCCCGGAACAATTTGGCAAGTCTCGGAGTAATGTCTTTTATGTATGGAAATGAAGCAAAAATTGGGGGAGCAGGGGTCGTAACAGCGCCAACATCCATTTGGGCCACGTTAGGATGGCTATCATCAGTCAGCAGTTCCATGGTGTTTGATGTGCTTAATAGCAATTTATTAAGTAAAGTTCCTGGATAAGAGTTATCCAAGAAAAGGTTGAATAAAATGTTGAGATTTTTATTGTGGAAGATATTATTTGAAATTCTAAGGACTCTCTGCTTCATTTGTTTTACCAGGTTCACCTTCATAGAATGTTTGTGGTAAGGGTCGTAACTGTTAAAGGTCTCAAGAATTTCATGTAAGCCCTCTCTAGGAAGTGCCACGATAATATCGTCCACATACTTCTTAATGAAAGAAGGAGTAAAAGATAGTACCGGAATGACAGTATCCAGAAAATCGTCCATGACATATGCTGCCAAGATAGGAGAAATAGAGGCACCCATAGGAGTACCAAAAGTTTGTTTATAAAGTTTATTGTTAAAAGTAAAATAAGTATTATCAAAAAGAAAAGCAATTAAGTTTAAAAAGGCATCCTTCTGGATGGAGCAATGGACACTAATACGTTCCCAACTCATCAATTGCTCTCAAACAAGCATCAAGATAAACGTTACTAAGCAACGAGACCACATCCAAACTGGCCGGAACATAATTATCTGGAATTACAAAGTTATCAAACTTGTCCCAGACCTCAAATGAACCTTCAATATAATAAACGTTTTCATAATCGTAAGCGTTAGTCAAAATTTCTGAACAAAACTGTGCAATGCATTCAAGGGGGGCTCCTATCGAAGCCACTGTCAGTCTCACAGAAAGGACTGGCTTATGAATATATATATATATATATATATATATATATATATATATATATATATATATATATATATATAAATTCATTTAATTTCTTCAACCATTTGTTTCTGATATTGAAAAGTTTATTTTCTTGGGTTCGTAGGTTGTTTGAAATAATTAAAAAACGATTATATTTTACATTTTTCTATGGAAAATGGATATAATGGTCACGTTTCGCTTCTTCTTTGGAAGCATTTTCAAAAACAATACCATTGTAAAACTAAGGGACAATTAAAATATTAGCAGATAGATAAAAACATAACATTAGTAGGTTTCTTAAAAACATCAATAAAACACAGCATTAAAATCGATGTACTCACCTTAGAATATCAACGGAACGATACCATACGAGGAAGGTTAAAATTAAATTAGTTAATCAGCTTATAATAAATTTGACTCAAGTTTTTAATATCTTATCTATCATTCACAGAAAACTTATCTTGTTTTATGTGTATCATTTCTTTAATTGATAATTTTTGATGATTGGTGTCTTGAGCTAAAATTTTTGTTTTTTTATAATCAACTTCATGATTCTCAGTGCTTTCATGTTTGTGTAAAGCGGTTGATGCATTTTTTGTATATTTGTGACCATTCATTCTGCTCTCCAAGTATTGTGTAGTCATTCCTTTATAATTCTTTGGACAATCCATCCATGGTATGGAGTATATAATATTTGATTTCTTATTATCTTTGGTTTTGTTTTTTAGTTTAGTAAAAAGTGGCGATAATGTGTTGTGGGATTTATGGCTTACATTGATGTTATGTCTTGATAAAATGTATTTATGTTTTTCTGATAACTGATTTGTGTAAGGTAGGGCTATATATGTATCTTTTTCTTGGCTTGGTTTTATTTGTATATTTGTTTTATGTTGTTATTGTATAATTTATATGTACGTTGTTTAATGATCCTATTAATTTGATTTTCTGGATATTGATTATTTTTCAGAACATTTTTGAGTTTTTTCATTACTTCAGGACGATATTCAGGTGAAGTTAATTTTATAGCTCTATCTGTTAATCCTATAATAACACTGTTTTTTTTTTGTGATTTGGGATGGCATGAGTTATAATTTAGATACCGTCCAGACCATGTTTCTTTTGTATATAGTTTGGTTTTTATTTTGTTATTGGTTTTTATAAGTGTCATATCTAGAAAATTTATTTTGTTGTTGTTTTCGATTTCTAAAATGAATTGGATACTTGGGTTGAATTTATTAAAAGCGCTTAGGAAGGCATCGCACTTGTTACCTGGAACTACAGCTAAACAGTCATCAACGTATCTTTTAAAAAATGTTACATCAAAATTTATATCATTCAATACTTTTTCCTCTATATATTCCATAACGATTTGCGCTAGACTTGAAGAAATTGGAGATCCCATTGTACATCCGTTTAGTTGTTGGAAAAAGTTGTCATTATATTGAAAGTAATTATTAGTCTGTATAGGCATAATGACTTCTAGAAATTCGTCATAATTAAGTGATGTATGTTGTCTGATTGAATCCCATTTATCTTTTAGTACATGTGTTATAAGATCATTTGGAATATTTGTGTACATTGAGATGACGTCTAGGGATATGATTTTATAGTTATCAGGAATATACAAGCATAAATGAATCTTTCACATAAAAATTATTTTTTGTTGTTTTTGATAGACTGTAGGCAAGATATTTAGATAATTTATAAAAAGCTGATTGGATGTATGACACTATTGGACGCATTGGTATATTTGGTTTATGTAGTTTTGGTGGTAAAGCATTGTGTGTTTGTAAATTTTTGGCTTCGTTTGCATTGATAGAACCATTATTTAACAGTTTTTTTATAAATGTATTATTTTTGTTTTGAAATATTTTGAATTTTTTGATAAACATTTCTATCACTCAGTAACTCTGTCATTTTAATATTATAATCTTCGGTGTTCATAATTAGTATTTTATTACATTTATCTGGTTGGATAATTGTAATTTGGGGATTGCATTTTATAAATTCTTCAGTTTTCTTCAATTTTTTTTTGGATGTTTTTTTGAGTTCCATTGATTTTTGAGTTTTACGATGACGGAGTTTTATTTTATGATTGGTGATAGTATTTACTACATCAGCTCTAATATTGTCTTTTATTTGATCTGGTTTATGTATATTGGCTGTTTCTATACTTGCAATATATTCTGTATGAGGTAGTTCGTTCTCGTTCTTGTATGGAAGATCGAAATTTTTCCCATATGCCAATACTTCTGTTATGTCACTTGGTATATGTGTATTAGAGATGTTTTCAAGCCACGAGTCAGAGTTTAGCCCAATATCATTTTGTGTACAGCTATTAATGAAATTATTGAACTTTTTTGTATTTGTTTTTTTTTTATTTTTTGAAATTGTTTTTCGTCTTTTGTTTTTTCTAGATTTACATATGAATTCAACAAGTTTTCTGGAATGATATTTTTCAATTTGTTTATATATATATATATATATATATATATTATCATGGTATGAACCATCCAGCAAGTATCATGAGCGCCTTGAATCTATTTGTTTGAATACATTGACGTTGTGATAAAATTAATAGTATTAGTGAAATAAGTCATATTGATTTTCCCTTTATTAGCCATCATTTTAACGAATATTTATAAATTGTAAAAAAAACATGTCTAAATCAATTATAGATACCGATAGTAAAAACAGTGAACAAAATCCTCACAACCATACTGAATAAAAATCACCAAGATAGTGAAACAGACAATATACTCGTTGAACCGTCAGAATTGAAAATATTGAAATCTGATTCAGATTCAACGGAAATTAACACTAATAAATCAGTAGATGATGTAGTTTGGAAAGAATCCGTCGAAATTAGAATGACATTTAAAATAATTTAAAAGAAACACGTCACATTTTTATATAGTTAGTAAATATGTTGTTTTATGCGAGGGATTTCAGGAATTTTTAATAAATAATAAATAATTTAATAATAATGTTAATATTTATATGTATAAAAATCCTCATCTATATACATTCTCATTTATAATACTAAAATATTATTTCATGCTTCATATACGGCTTTAAAATTTAATGGTTTATTGTAATATAAACAGCCAATCGTCTATGTGAAAAAATTTAAGGAAGAACTTATAAAAACAAAGTATAAACAGTGAAACTGACCTTTTGAAAGCTTTTGGTGGAAAATAAACGATTCATATTTTAATTCTGGAGGTAATAAGTTATGTTTAAAAGTATATTCACCTAAAGACTTTTCTAATGAAAAACCTTCGTTAAAAGTTGTACCTACAATAGTGCATCCTTTAATGACGAGTGATGGTGATATTGTTTCAGCTCTAGGTTTGCTTATTTGGATGGTACGACAGCAAAGAAATTGAGAGTGAAGATTAGTTTCAAGTGGATACAAACTTAGTGAATGAAAGGTACTTTTTTTAAAAATATTATATTAGAGATCTCTAAATTAAAATAGGCCTTTATTTCATAAAATGGAGGAATGCATTCACGATTAGTAATTAATCTAACATGTTTTTATTGTTCCAAAATAATTGTAGTTTATTTTTCCGTAGTGTATACACATTTTCTGTTTAAAAAAAATTCCTGAAATCATAAGTTTGTTCATTTTAATTTCACAATCCAATAATTATAGTAAAGTTGAATGGCGCAATTGAACCCTACCCTTTGATAGAGTTGTTATACATGTTTAACGATTATTCAGTTTCAAATAATAAATAATATAGAAACCTATACAAATTTGTCGGCCGAACGTGAGGCGAATTAAACATTTTATTGATAGGAAGTTTTAGAAACATTAAATTTAAACAATTAAAATTCCACACTTAATATAATCCAATACAAATTTGGCACCAGCAACGTGGGGCAAATAAAATTTTAATTATTATATTCACATATTGATAACTATTTATATCCTGTACAATATATATATATATATATATATATATATATATATATATTAATGGCTGTTTTTCGTGACATAAGAAAATTATGAAGAGCACATTGTTGTTGTAACAATTGTTTTTCTTTTTTCCTGTCTAAGTGGAATCGGTTTTCTCAAAATTCGAAATCTACTTGCTATTATCCCAAATACATTTCCAACAATGCGTGTTGCCCTTGAAAGACGATAATTCTATTAAATATGGTTGAGGTGTATAAGCGTCATCAGTAACAATGACATAAGGTTCTGGCTCTGGGGTAAGCAAATTAAATATATTTTCTTGCAAGGCCGTTGATAATCCATAATCATTAATAACTCATCCATCCGATATATAATTTTATATTTTGAGTTAGCAAGTGCCATAAGAACAGTACTAGGTGTTGCTTTGTAGTTATAGTAATAACTTACACTACTAGGAGGTGCTTGAATGACAATGTGCTTTCCGTCCAAAAAGGAAAGTTCCATTTTTCCTGAAAATATTTTGCATGGTCTTTGCAACCTTTTTCTGAAGTGGGCACCTAAAAGTTAGTGCCGTTTTACCTTTTACAAACGTAGTTGTATTGATGATGACGCTATGCGAACAATAGTTGCTAATTAAATAAGCCTACCCATGTATTTCATATAGTTGGAGAATATGTTGCTTCTGTACTTGTATCTTTGCACGCTTATCACAATTGAAGGAAATTTAAATGTTTAATTCAGAAAGCTGTATTAGATATATCAGAAATTGGGGATAGTGAAAGAGGTTAATCCGCTCTTCTTACACATTTACAAATATCTATCTATTTCATAGACTCAGATCTCAAACATTACCAGGATTTGGGTTAAGCACAATAATGAACAAAACATACTTATTTTATAATAGTTATTTTTTAGAAACTCACAGTATTCAAAAATTATCTTTGACATCGTACATACGTACATACATCAAAAATTCTATATATCAGGTTCTTAAGAAATTTCCAACTTAAAACCATTCTGAATTTGTTAACTTCTTATTATACGTATATTTAACGTACGTTTCTAAAGAGATTGAACTACATAAATTATACTCTTCCCGTAAAGGCAAACGACTAATCGTCTATTACATTGGAAATGAAAATAGATTTATTAATGAAGACCTATGGTGCTTCGAGCCGATGGAAACAGGAGATTATCACAATGAAATGGATTTGGAGTCGTTTGAAAACCGGTTTTCCATCATGTTACCCCGTTTAAAAGAGAACGCAGATTGGGGAAATATCAATAACTGCTTCAAGGAAAATATATATTTAAAATTTAGCTGAAGTGGTAAAACATCAAATCAAAAAATATATTGTAAGCTGACTTTAGTGAATTTGTAGTTTTTTTGAATCTCCGATCAGCCAGATATATTGTAGACAAAATGATCAGAATAAATGTGTACCCAGATTACTTCCCTACCACTGCGAGCGCAATACAATTTAGCTAATATGAACAGCAGGTGCGTAAACTTTCAGTAAATCAGCGTAACTCTAAATCCAAATAAAATTTTCAGATTTTAAAAACCTTATTAACTTCAAAAGAATTACAGCGGAGAAGTGAAAAAAATGCGCTCACATGGTAAGGATCAAACACAGCACGAAATGCCTTCCTACATTCATCAGTCTTAAGCAAGGTTCTAATTTGTATTATTTATCGAACAATGGCTTGTACAGTGAACCGTGATATTTTTTCGGCAAATTACTTCCATTAATTTGGGAGTAAACGAAAAGATAATTGTTTTTATTTTTTCCAAGCAACGAATATGGGATTTATTTTCGGTGCGCAATACTGTAAAATCATATTTAAAAACATGGGCCTCTTCTCTCAAATGTATGGCCCTACTACCGATTTACAGAAAATGTGTGACATATTTTCAGATTATTTCGCTTCTGTCTTTGTGAGTAACTTTGACAATATTCATACTAACACACCACTGAATATTTCTAACTACACTATTACTTGTGAAACCCATGATAAAAATAAATTACCCAATAAAGGTCCTGGGCCAAATGAGATACCCACCGATTTTATTGAAAATTATAAATAATTGCTAATAGAGCTATTATTTTTGATATTTCATAAATCTCTCAGTTCAGGTCAATAACCTGATAAATGGAAGACGGCCTTTATTACACCAATTTATAAATCTGGAAATAAAAATAGAGTTGAAAACTAGAGACCTACTTCTAAATTAAATATCTCTAGTAGGGTGTTTAAAAGTATAATTTTTCATTTTCCATATCATAAAGAACCTAGGTAAAATATAACAGCATGGCTTCATGAAAAAACGTTCGGTTGATACAAATTTATTCCTATACGTTGAATACATACTTAAAATTCTAAATGATAGGCATAACGTGGATCCTGTGTATACTAATTTCAGTAAAGCCTTCGACAAAATCGATCATTCCGTCCTTGTCAAAAAACTTTCTAAAAACCGGATACCTGGTAATTTGTTAAGATGGTTTGACTAATATGTTAGAAAGAGGTCACAACAAGTAATTTTAGAAGCTCTTAAATCTAATGATGTGGTAACTACTTCAGGAGTCCCTTAGGGGTCCCATTTAAGTCCTAATTTATATAAGTGACATATCTACCTGCTTTAAATTACGTTAATTATGTATGCCGATGGTTTGAAAATATATCACTCAATTTCATGTACTAATGACAAAGTTCTATTGCATGAAGGCTTAGACAATTTAACCGACTATTGTGTGAGAAATAGTTTGTTTTTAAATGTATCAAAATGTAATTATATACAGTTTTCTCGTAGTAATTCAGACGAACTACAATACATATGAAGTTTCTAATAGCGTAATACACGCTGTTGCTGCGGTGAAACATCTTGGTATTCTTTTAGACTCTAAATTTCTATTCGATCACCATATTTGTAATATAACTAGAAAAGCGAATAAGCAGTTGGGTTCATATACAGAACATGTTTCGAACTTCAAAATCCTCTTACCGTTAGATCATTATATATGGCATACTAAATAGTATATTAACGTTTGGCTCTACTATTTGGAAGCCGCGTATTTGGTCAATATATCAAACTTAGAAACAGCTCAAAACAAGTTTATTTCATATTGTAAAATAAAATTTTAGTCTGATGTGGATTGGCAACGTACTCCTCGCTCTAACTTAAAAATAATTTCACTCGAGCATGGAAGGCAAATTGCGGATATACTGTTTATTCACAAAATCCTCAATAACAATATAGATTACCTGGAACTTACAAACTTCATAACACTTCGTATTTGCAGTCACTCAACTAAAAACAAATATAACTTTATCACACATCAAGCATTCACCAATTATTTTCTAAACTCTCCTGCTCACAGAGTAACAAGTACTTATAATAAATTGTCTAGTGTTCTTGAAATGGATATTTTCTACCATAGCGCAGATTTGATTAAGTAACTACTATTTTTTGCAAATTTAATTTTGTGCGGTGGTCAATTCATATATATTTTATTTCCTTTGCTCCTGTTTTCTCTTTTTTTTCTTGTATACTCATATATACGTTTAGTTGATGTAGTTAGATGATTACACTTATATTTTCTTTTTTACCTAATTCGTAAATGTATGTGTAATTATTAGTGGAAACTTTTGTGGGTTTGCCCTGTTTGTATCCCACTTTTTTATCTGATTATTTTTTCTAGTTTTACGTGAAGAATTGTTATGTTTAAAAGAAATACTATGGTTATTTGAAATTAATTAAACAGTCTATTATTTTGATGTACGTCATAATATGTTTTAATCATAAAATGATCTAAAATATTTGTTTTAATCAAAATATTTTGTTCAAAAGCCAATGTCAATGTATCCTTAATGCCGACATTCACTTGTGTAAGTGGGAATTAATGATATTTGGCAAATATTTCGGACGTAGACGAAGCGACTTGTGAATGTTTACACTCTCCGGAGTATGTCAACATTTGCCAGATTTCGGTCTTTCACAGCAACAACGGTTATTAAAAGTGTTTATAATTTCTCGATCAATCAAAATATAAGTTTTTTCAAATAGTGATAATTATATTTAATACACAAACGACTAGTAACAAATAATTTGTGATTATTTATACAAGTTTTTAAAACATTGCTTAAGAACAACCCTGTTCGCAAATCAAACTTTGCTTTCTAATAAAAATTGCACTTCGAAATAGCTTCTTAAAAGTATTATTGGCGGATGTCGTAAAATTTAAATCAACTTATTAACTTGCGCATTCATGTCGCCACTAATCATTTCAAGTATATTTAATGAGATAATATAACAAAGATTTTTGCCATTTTACATTTATAAAAATCTATGCTATAATAAGCCATTTTTTCCCTCTATACATTTAACAATATATGTGCTGAATGTTCGACATTTTTGTCATTCAAACATTAATAACATAATACTATAGATATAAAATAACCCATGACCAACCTAAATAAATCTTCATCTATTTTTCAGAAATGCTAAAAATTTTATCAAGCTCTGTTTAATATTTTGGATTGTTTGTTTATGCTTCTCATGAGAGACTGAAACGCGCTCTTCAAACTAGATTTTCTTAAAGAATTCCAAGATCGGTTCATGAAATGTAGTAAAGTTTTTCGTAATTATAAATCATATATAAAACCAAATTTAAGTTCCTAAAAGCGTAGCAACTTATTTAACTAAGAGATTCCATAAATCAAACTAAAAATAATCGAAAATAACATTCACTTTTAAATGAATTGAATATATCAATAATTATTAGTTAATAATTTGTATTCCAATAACTTAGTCAGGATAATATCAAAGGAAACTAACTAACCTGTGCAACATATAAACAAAACAGAAGTTAACAGTAATCTCTGTTGTTTCTCCATTCCTAATAATTTTCTTATCTTGTTTTGTATTCCAACTACACTATCATATTACCACAAAAACTAGACAAGTAATTACACCTATTTCCAAACTTAGCAAGATAACTAATAACTATTTAAAATTTCACTTTTAGATATATTGTAATAAAATCACAGAGATGAATCTTATTAATTCAAACACTAAAAACAATCACCATTATTTGCATAACGTCACTGCAAATTGTCTTAAATTCAGAAGTGGGATATTTGGATCTACGTTTGGGATTCCCAAAAAATAATCAAAAGCGGCATCCTCTATCAGGAGGCGACGACCGGGAGCGCGTGGCGTGAAAGCAAAGCATTTTCCGCGAGGCTAACGTCGTGACGTTTGAAAATCGAGTGGCGTCGAGATGCCTAGCTCTCCCTAAATTGTCAGGCGCTTGCGTTAGCCCCGCGATTCTATTATAATTATTGTTGATAACACAGATATAATTTTGATAGATTGTTGCACCTGATGCTGCCTGTCGGAGCTGTCGCTTGTCAGTTACAATTTGCTCTTTTAACTCGATATTCATTCAATAGACTAATATAGAAGGCAGAGTAATATATATATATATATATATATATATATATATATATATATATATATATATATATTTGCGGAAATTGAATACATTCCCGTCTCTTCAGCTTAACTTCCAATAGAAGTCAATTTTGGAAAATTTCATTAGATCGGATACATTATGGGAATCATTTAACTAGAAAAAGTATTTCAGTGGTTTCGTTATTGGAATTTAAATATTCACGGACGAAATAATAGAAAACTTTACGTGGAATTCTAAGCATTAGATATATTTCTTAGGAGGTACACGGAAATACCATAACTTCTATACATTATAACACAATTAGAAATCATTCAATGAAAAGCTGTAATAATTTTGTAGACTACAAAGTGAAGTTAAACCACTAATATTTCATCTCTCCTCTAAAAAAAATGTATTTTAACACATCAATCAAACTGTCGAAAACAAAATTAATGATCTAGATTTCAATTTGTGTGTATCTTGATTATCAGTGGTACGAACATTACAAAGTAAGATTTCCAATTATATTTTTGTGTTTGGATGGCAAAAGCTGATATGTACCAAAATGCAAATTTTACAGAAAAGGGTTCCAAAGTTTAGAGGTTCGTGATGAATCAATCATTAAGATTAAAACCAAAGCTTTATCAACTTTTTAACACTAATATAATACTGAAACATATGATACTTGGTATGTAGACGAAACTTTTCACGATTTCGAGCTTTGATATCTGCCAACTTTAGATCCTTTTAATTTGGATGTATTCAAGAAGATAGAAAAACAGGGTAGATAGAGAAAAGCATTATTGAAACATTATTTATTGCACGACAAATATTATAATGATATAAAAAACGTATGTTAGTTATTAAATAGGTTAGTGTCAACCTCATCGCTATCAGAATCTAGACGATCTTCGAATGGTTGGAAGATTTTGATAAGTGATGGCAGTCTAATAAGAATGACTATTCAAATTAGATCTTGTTTTTTTTGGAGTTCATGCCTACAGAAGATTGTACGAAAGAGGAACAGTAACTTCTCTTGTTTGCGGTCTTCCCCCGATTTTACTCCTCAAGTCTATTGTGCGAAATCTGCCAAATCACATTTGAAGTTGATGACTCCTAATGTTGCTGTGTACCTCAGCCATTTAATTTTAAGCCAAAGGAGTCTTTCACCTTTGGTGTCATATTGTTGTAGTCGTTTCATTAAAACATTGTTGGTCTGATATAGTTTGGTAAATTCCAGGAAGTCATCCTGCGTCTTTTCAATAACTTGAAAATTTCTAGTTCCACATACATTCCGTACGAACTGAAACCATTATCTTAGAATCATCCCCCAATAGTTATTTCCCCCGTTCAATTCGGGTATGATCGCTATCACACTCAAGTCTAGTATGACCGTGTAACAACAATTTTTAATCTATTACTTTCAGGGAAGGATTTTTCGTTATAGCGAAACTGAACATCCTGTCCTCTCCCTCCAACTCACTCATGCGATATGTAACATTCAGTATTCTTCTCATTGATACAATCACGTATTGTAAGGTTGTACCTTGAAATCTCTCTCTTGTAATAAGCGATATCGGTGAGACGCAGAAAGAACTTGCTGCAAATTAAAAACAAGAACTCTCTTTTCACTGTTATTTCTGGCAGACATTTTGTATTTTTGTTTGCATTAATAGCCATTTTCAGCTCAAGCTATATGAGAGTCATGTTCAGCTGAAATTATCTGACGTTCTTCTTGATTGGTAAAATGCCTCTTCTTCCGTTAAGTTAAACTCACTACAAAAAACATCATAATTTGCCCAATTATTTTCGCATTTTCCATCTTCATGCGTTTATAATCGTCAACCAATTTTTGTTATATTTAGATGGCTAGGTAAGTGCATTTTAAAAGTTGTTTCTCTGCGGGAATAGTGGATAATGTGTCGAGGATATGAGGTAATAAAATCCCTGATTACTTACCGTTATTGGATTAACTAGTTTGGAGGTGTACCTCTGCGATCTGGCTCGGCCAAACCCGTCGTTGATGCTCTGACGTAAAACATCTACCTTTTCTCTGGTCATATCATGGACTCCCATAAACATTGTTTTATATACTTTTAACTTATAACTCAGAAAAGAGTTAAAATTAACCTGGTTAGTTGTTAACGGATGATATGTAATTTATTATGCGACATTAACACATTTCATAAAGTTGGTAAACAGTGACAAGTGAACATAACAGGTTATATCATCTATACGTTCATATTACAACAATGGTTTTAGATGGTGAGAGAACTTGATATTGTACATATGATATTCTACCATCTTTCAAAACACAGCAACTAATCATATCAAAATAAGGCACCATTTATAACTTCATTATACTAAACGTAAGACATATCTGGTTCTGTCAAAGTATAGATCTTAAAGTGGGGATCAGGAAGATGTTGATATGTCAATTTCTCAAAAATAAGCACATATCAGCATTTGCCATCTAAGCACAGATTTATTTTCAAATGTTCACTTCTCATTGTACAATGTATTCCACATTTATATTAAAAATTAATTTGGAATATATTTAAATATTTTACAAGAGTGGAATAAATATATCATTTCAAATTCATTCCATTATAATGAGACACCATATCTGAAGTGTTTTTTTAAGGAAACGCCGACAATAATATTATCTTCCTTAGATTTTTCTTTTAAAAATGTGATAAATCGCAAATTTCTCAATGAATTATGTATTGAATAGCTGAATAACATTATTAGTCTGTTATGATTGGTAGCATGAAGTTCACTCAATCCCAATTTTGTTATCGTCATTTCTGTTAATGTTCATTGTTGAAGGAATTACAAGTTTTTTGTTGACTTTCACTAGACAATAAGTAATATTTCATTGAAACGTCAAAAGAAACAAAACAAATTAAATTGTGTTTTAACGAAATTAACTTTTTTCGTTGAAATGAAGAATTTGTTTCATAAATCTTCTTGAGAATTGAAAAAATTTAACAGTATGTGAATTTTACACAGGGTATAGAGTAAATCAACATTTCGGGGTTCATCTACAGAAAGCATGATAAGTCAACAAAATCAATTCCCTTGGTTTCTAAATAAAAGTACCTTCATTTCACCGATCTTCCAGTAATCATTAGATCCTCCTGTTTATCCTGTACGTACTATGTTGGATATATTAGAGACTTGGTCCACTCATATTCCTTCTGTTCACTGTTCTTACTCCTGTCATAGTATATTTGCTTTTCACAGGTATAATAATCATCTTTAGAAAGTGGAACAACAAGCTCTACCCAGAGCATTATGTGCGATTATAAGTATATGGTCATATTTCCTCACTTCCCTGCATCCTATTCAAAGATTTGTAACTATCACTCGAAGGGAGTAGAATTACACAAGGGGAATTTCACGTTAGACGATATCATTTTATAATCTAAATTCACGAGTCCTGCACAATAATTGATATATCGATTTTTTCCACTATTCCATGGGGCATTAAAAATTATTCAACACCTAATATTTCTGATAGACAAGAATAATATATTTTTTATGTCATTGTATACGAACAATAGATACATTTTTCCTAAAACATCTTGGCTACAAGTCAATTTATCAATCTTTGTCTCCCATTCTCATTATAGTTTGCACTAGAGATAAGCCATAAATGAGTAGAAAAACTGGAGACTCGGTCTAATCCATTCTATAAACTACGGTGGCACTATTTGTGGCAACAGATAATTTTAACATACAACTGAGGCTTGAGAAAAACAAATGTAAACAACCACAACAGAGTTAATTTAGCTCTCCTCATACCTGTTCTTAATAATTTTTAATTATAGATATCAGTCTCACGAGTCTCTAGCAAATCTTCCTACCCAGCAGTAGGAAAAAAATATCATAGAAATTGTAATGTTTTTCTTATTTATTTAAATAGTTTATCCTGATGGGAGGGATAAATTCATACATGCGGTATATTTACTAACTCTTAATTTATTTAGATACTAAAGATTTACTTACACTTAATTTATACATTTCACTAATAATTTATATTGCAAATACATATTTTTTCACTATTTCTTTTCAGGTACTACAAGATTAAGCTATAAACTGACTTACTGGCTGCCGCCTTTTATACCAAACCCCCTTCTCGAAATATCGGATTTCTAGAATGTCTAGAATTCCGTTCCCAATAGAAGCAATAGAATGACGACCGTCGTTCTTAAGAGTATTTGTGCATCCTGGAAATCACGCGCATTCGTTAAAACTTTCTGCTGTCGGAAATGGTCCAGCGATATCTAAAGCAATCCTTTCGAAAGGGCTTACTCGAAGCACAAGTCGTACATTTCTTACACCAGTCCTTCACATCGTCGGAACTGTTCATCCCATAAAACTTTTCACGGACTCGCTGAAGAGTTTTCTTCAGTCCCAGATTACCTACTGATGGACTGTAGTGTAACTTCCTCAGTACGTTAGCTACTCTCGGTCTTGGGATAACTATTGTCTTTTCTTCTCGGAACCATCATCGTTTTCAAGGATTCTTTTCAACAGGCCTTCTTCCGGGACAAGGGAATCTACGGAGCTCCATATGTCTTGAGTGTCGGTGAAAAATATTGACACTTCTTGCCAGGTAGGTCGTCGATTTACTTCCGTCCATACAGATACTGGTAAAAGTGTTCCACAGACTTCACGACCGCCAAAAGTTCTTTTCTCATGACGCAGTAGTTTCATTCTGGTTTGGACAGGACTTTACTGAAGTGTCCCAGCACCCTTTCCTGGCCTCCTTCAATATGTGAGAGCACTCCTGCAATTCCTACGTTGCTTGTATCAATATCAAGAATAAAGTCTCCCTCTAATAATGGATATGCTAGTATCGGCGCCGTGGTTAAATGTCTTTTCGAGGTTACAAAAGCTGTTTGACAGTCACCATCCCAATGGAAAGCTCTTCTTTCTTCTGTGAGTCGAGATAATGGTTTGGCAATATCACCAAACTTCCTTATGAACCTTCGATAATATGTGCAAAATCCAAGGAAACTCCTAACTTGATGTTTGTCGGCTGGTTGTAGCCATTGCTGGATGGAAGCAATTTTATCTGTATCCACCACACTTTCATTGCTCACTATTTCAAATAGATAGTAGACTCGGTTTTGGAATAGCTGACATTGTGTCGGTGTAACATGAACTGGGCAGTTTTAAGTCATTTGAATACATCTTCCAAATCCCCAATGCGTTCCTCAAATGTCTTCTCCAGTACTACGACGTCGTCGAAATAGACCAGGCATATTTTCCAGGATAACCCTCTCAAGATATTTTCCATAAACCTTTCAAATGTCGCGGGCGCATTACAGAGCCCGAACTGCATGACGTTGAATTGCCATAATCCGGATCTGGTGGTGAAAGCAGTTTTATCTTTGACTTTTGGGTCCATTTCTACTTGCCAATAGCCAGACTTCAGATCCAAACTGGAAAACAGTTTGCTAGCGGCCAAGGTATCTAGCGTATTGTCGATTCGAGACAGAGGGTAGCTGTCTTTCTTCGTCACGTTCTTTAGCTGGCGATAGTTGACACATAATCTCGTAGTTCCATACTTTTTTTTGACCAGTATTATTAGAGACACCCATAGGCTAGTAGATGGTTCTATTACTTTCTCTTCTTCCGTCTCTCGAATTATTCTGTCAGCTTCCTCTCCCTTTGCTCTTGGTGGAGTTCGAGCTTATTGTCTAATTATTTTGGTATCACCAGTATCGATTTTGTGGTTAACGGCCGATATTTTCCCAGTCTTCCGACATTTTGGTACGAATAGGTCTGGACATCGACGTAACCAATCCTTTTCCAATTAGTAGTCCTCTGCCAATCTGTTCGTCGTGGTTCCATGACTCAATCATAACCGGTGTACCTTCCTTCATTATTCTCTGTAGCCGTGCTACTATCATGGTTTCGCTTCGAGCAGAACGGTATATTTCTGCGTGCTGCCTTCATATGGATGAAGGAATATCTCTTTGGAACACATTTAAATAGTTCTGCTTCTGAAGTCCAACTGGAAACCATGTAGATTCATTACGTCCATTCTCAGAATTACGTATTCTTCGATTTCAGCTACGATATTTGTATGCGTGAACCTTTCTTCACCAAGTCCCAGTTGGACTTGTGTCTCTCCGTGAACGTGGCAGTCCGCAGTTGGAGTTTAGTTGGTAGAAGTTTCTTCTTGGAGTTTATTATCTTTGGCCGTATTATGGTCCTAGTGGTGAAATATTCTCGTCCATATTAGCAGAAATTGACGAGAACAAAGTGGAAGCCTCGTCATTGAATAAAAATGTTTCTAGATCCAAGCCGTCAATTTTCAATGCCATTTTGAGTCTTTTTACTAATTCACTCTTATTTCCGGACGTTTCCAACTCCCGATTTTCCAATTTCGCTTTTAGTTGCGTCACTTTCTGGTTACTTAGTCTCGTAGCCATTTTAACGTACCTATTCATTTATATTATTCAACTTCTGATACCAATGTAATATTTTTCTTATTTATTTAAACTTGCTTATGCTGATGGCTGGGATAAATTTAAAGACACGGGATATTTACTTACACTTAATTTATATACATACTGGATATCCAAAATCCCTTTCTGGATTGATCGGATTTCTAGAATCTCTAGAATTCGGTTCGCAATAAAAACAACCAAAAAACCACCGGTGTTCTTAGAAGTACTCGTCCTTCCTGGAAATCACGCGCATTCGCCAAAATTTGAACATATCATTGTTCGATGGGACAGGCCCGGCTTTGAACACTACACCAGTGTGCGATTAAGTAGCAAAATCCACTTTTTCATTTTCCCAAATGTTAAGAAACGAGATTCGAATAGTTTGGGATTTTCAATCTACTCTTAAAATACAAATGAGTATCAACTTTTTGATGACCATTTTCATATTGGGTTAAAGTAAACATCTAAACAAACAACATTATTTAAATGATTCAGAAATAAATAAAGATGAAAAATCCGTTCAGCCACCAAATGTTACTAGAAATGAAATACAAAGATATGAACAAACGACAGTATTATAGCAAATACAAAACATTATAATTGGAAAAAAAATTATAATGTTAATATACAAATTTTTAAAAAGGTTCTTCCTTGCAGTAATTCAATTCTCTTTTTCCTTATTGTCATGTTTATTAGGGAGAAGAACTGTTGGAATTGCTATCGAGAACACTATCAAAATCATAATTTATTTCAAATATATTCATCTCCTAAGCTGATGTTTCTCATAAACAAAACCATCTCGTAGTGAATCCTCTTTTTACTCGTTTTCAGGATAAACAAACTGAAATCTTTAGTGCATTCTTCTGACAATAGGCCAGTATAAGGATCAAAAAGGATTCTTCATTTCATTCAATGAAATATTGTAAACAAATAATTGTTACAGTAAAACACATTTTGAAAGAACAAGAATGAACTAACTAAATTTTTAGAATGGGATGTGTGAATAGGAGCTTTCGCCATATCATATAAAATATACTCAGTGACATAGAAACCCGAACACCTAGTAATTATTTTATTACAAAAACATTTCACGTACAGGTTTACCATAAAAGTCTTTTTACAAGATTACAATTTCAGCGCAATCAGTTGAAGATTCCTGTTTTTATTCAATTATTTTTTTGCTCTAAGTACTGGAAGAACCTGCCCATTCCGATATCGGAATACAGAATTTATACGAGTACATTGGTTTTAAGCGTTGCCTTAGAAGAATTAACAGGTGTTTATCATGCCTAGAGTGCGAAGAAACGCAAGTTATCATCAGCTAAGTTCGAGAGAGGTAGAATTGTTAGTCTTCGAGAAGCAGAGCTGTGGTTCCGAGGAATTGCTGGTAGAATAAACAGGAGTGTGAATACTGGTATTAGATCTTATCAGGCATGGCACCAAAAAGGCCGAACACGAAGAGTCAGAGGAACAAGACGAGTGAGTAGGATATCAGGGGGCCAAGATCGTTTCTCATCTACAAGGGCAATAGCAACTCAGTAGTTTGCAGAACATGGAAGAGTCCTTGGAATGCGAAGTGTTTATAGACGGGTAAGAAGGTTTGGACCTCAGTTGGTGTTATACCTTTAACTCTGGAACATCGAAGAAATCGACTTCAGTGACTAGTGTGGAATCAGGAGTGGAACACAATCGTCTTCGGTGTTGAATCCCGGTTCTGCCTATACATGCATTATGGTATGGTGAGAAGGAGACGAGGCGAACGTCGTAACCCTCAATTTTTTGTTGAGCGTCATGTACATCGCAATGTTGGAGTTATGATATGGGGTACCATTGCTAATGACTGACGGTCATCTTTAGTATTCATCAGTGACAATATGATACTTAAAAATCCAAGTTTTCAGCAGGATAACGCTCGGCTCAAATTCATCTCCTACCTTGCCCCCCCCCCCCCCCCAATATCCTCGGATTTGTGCCCAAATGAACATGCGCGGCATACACTTTCTACCTGGGTTTATTTTCATATATTGTGAAACATCAGAGTGGCTCCAGCTGAAAGTTTCTCAGCCGGAAGGGAACTAAACTCATAGTGTGCAAGGGAGTAGACATCCCAAAAATGCACACCGCCACGTCCTTCCTCTCAAGAATTCAGGGTGTAGAGGAACGGAAGCTGCTACACCTGATAAAAGCCCAAAATAGAGGTTTGGTTACAGAACAATGGATGGTTCGGAGCCTGAAAGAAGAAGGAAAAGACTAGATTTTGAAGGGAGGTATAGATAACCTATCCTGCCGGAAAATAAAGGAGAACGGGTACACCATTCACTACAGATTTGGAAATATACGCGTTTATGGCATTCAATATGTAGGAAAAAATCCATAAACGATGTCGGTCTCCTCCAAGGCGAGCGGCGTCTCGGAGAGTTCAGAGATCCTAAACATCTCTGAACTCTTGGATAATGAGGAGTCGCCGATGGCTGAGGAGGAGATGGACACCGAGGAAGGGGATACCACCCTGACGGCAGGGGGTAAAACCAAAAGGAAGAGGACATCGCCCTAACACAATGGGACCTCTCCATGCACACCAACATGCATGCAGGGCAAGCAGATCCATGAAGATATCCGAGATGCATTAAATAACAGACAAACAGTTGTATGTGCGTTTTTAGACATGAATGAGCTTTTGACAATACTCCACACGAAGCTGCCAAAAGATCGCTCACTGACAGAGGTGTAGATAGTACTACATCCAGGTGGATGTCAGACATACTCACTACTAGAGTAGCAGAGGCAAAGATAGTAGAAGATAACATCTCCATTAGAACAATCAGAGGATGCCCACAGGGGGGAGTAACATCACCGGTAATGTGGAGTCTGACGGTTCACGAACTCCTAGATGGACTGACCTACCACGGAATACCCTGTCAAGGTTACACCGATCACATAGTCATATCCTGTGTGATATAGTACAAAGGGGCCTCAACTACACGAATAGCTGGTGTAGGCAGATGAGACTCAACATTAACCCCACCAAAACTATTCTTATTGCCTTCACTAAGAAAAATTATCTCAACCTCAAATCCATTAAAATTATTGGAAAGGACGTTGAATGGAGACAAAAGGTCAAGTACCTATGCATGACACTGGACAGTAAACTCCTGTGAAATAAACACGAAAGGGAGGTAACACATAATGGCTCTAATGATGTGCAGAGACCTTGCAGGGAAAAATTGGGGCTGTAACCCAAGTATTCTGAGGTGGATTTACACCGCCATTGTGAGACCTATCAACACGTACGGAGTTGTTGTATGGAGTAACAGAGCCAGCCTATGGATAACAACAGACAACATCGCTAGAATCCAAAGGCTAGCCTGCATTTGTATAATAGGGGCAATTAAAACATGCCCTACAGCGGCTATGGAAGTAATTCTGAACCTCATGCCACTGCAAATAGTGGTGGAAAGTGTAGTAGAGAGAACGAGATACAGATTAAGTAGAGAGGGAATTTTACGATAAAAAAACCTCCCGCCTCTAGTGAGAGAACAGGAATCCTAGAACAATACAGAATATTGTAATAAAAAGAAGTGGGATCAAACACCATGACTAAACAGGGTAAGAATACCGTTAAATGGCATACAGACAGTTCAAAAGAAAGGAAGGAACTGGCATAGGAGTGTATGGGCCTTGAACAAAATACTTCCCGCCCCAAGCATATGTCAAGCAGAAATTTACGACATTGAGAGATGCGCCCAGTTCAACATCAATAAGAAATATATAAGACAGAATAATCATCATGTCGGGTAGTCAGAAAGCCATTAATGCGTTGAACTCTTCTGTAATAAGTTCTAAAATGGTTTGGGAATGCTTAGGCATACTCAATGACCTAGACATGAATAACCTGGTTACCCTGCTGTGGATCCAGGGTATACCGGTGTAGAAAGAAATGAGATAGCTGATGAACTAGCAAAGAAAGGGACACGGAGACCCTTCTGGGGTCCAGAACCCTTTTGTGGAATCAGCACCGATGCAATATTGGAAGAAGTGAAAAAAAAGCAAGGAAAATATTGGACTGCTGAATTAAAGACAAGCGAGGATACTACTAAGAAACTATAACCAGAAGAATGCATTGACCAGAGCAAATCTGCACTAAAAGTTTTAACAGGGGTTCTAACAGGACATTATCGCCTGAATGGACAGCTCAAAAAACTCAAACTGGTAGAGAGAGATGACTGCAAATTCTGTCGGATAGAGGGGAAAATATCCATCCCCATACTTGCTGATTGCAAGGCATTACAGAATCTCAGGGCTAGACACCTGGGAGCACACTGGATGAAACAAGAATATTTAGGTACCCAATCTGAAGCCGGCGTATATCCTAAAATATATCAAAGGATTAGGAATAAACGAACTACTAGTTCCAGAGATAGTCCTCGGAAAATGAGTAGACAAAGGAGCACAATAAATCTTTTAGGTCTCAGAGTGTCGTAACCCCATCAAGCATACATACATACATGTATGAACATCACCACTTGTCGTAAACACTTTAAAATGGTATTAAAGTATGATCATTTACTTATTGTGCTATTTTACCCATCAATATGAATCAAATTATAAGATAATAGAATAGAAAAGCAATTATATATTACTACAATAAATGATCGCTGTGATCACCTTGTATTTCAACAGAGTTTACAGAGTATATTCCTTTGCGTTGTTGGATGATGAATTTGTGCACATTTGTCATGACACATCGAGTTAAGGTTGTGGAATCACCATCTAATACATGTTGGTCTGCAGCTGACGTACAGGTCGTCTTTTTGGTAGAATTCTACCTAAAATAGATGTGGTACATAATATTGCAAAATAATCCAGTCGACTTTGAACAGTAGAATGGTTCATTTGAAAATGGATGGGAAAATCAATGTTTGTGAAGATATACAGATTGTTTATCACTGGGCACAAGCCGATCCTGTTTTTCTGTTGAAGTATGGATTCATACATAGGTACCGTCAAACCAAGCAAATAGCAGCATATTTAATGTAATCAACTACTTAAATAGTGTTGCTATGAGTACTTTAGACAATCGGGGATGGTCATGTACCTTGATACCAGACATGTATCCTAATGATAAATCGATTACTCCACTGACAGGAAAATGACTTAGTTAAACTCCAAGGGGTAGTTTTTGTTATTTATTTCAGAAATACATCATTTTGAAGGTGAACAAAATAACGGAGCAACTTTAAATTTATAAACAGGTATCCTAATGATAAATCGAATACTCCACTGATAGGAAAATGACTTAGTTAATCTCTAAGGGGTAGTTTTTGTTATTTATTTCAGAAATATGTCATTTTGACGGTGAAGAAAATAACGGAGCAACTTTAAATTTATAGACAAGTATCCTAATGATAAATCGAACACTCCACTAATCGGAAGATGACTTAGCTAATCTCCAAGGGGTAGTTTTTGTTATTTATTTCAGAAATATGTCATTTTGACGGTGAAGAAAATAACGGAGCAACATTAAATTTATAGAGATGTATCCTATTGATAAATCGAATACTTCACTGACAGGAAAATGACTTAGTTAATCTCCAAGGGGTAGTTTTTGTTATTTATTTCAGAAATATATCATTTTGACGGTGAAGAAAATAACAGAGCAACTTTGAATTTATAAACAGGTATCCTAATGATAAATCGAATACTCCACTGACAGGAAAATGACAGCTTATCTCCAAGGGGTAGTTTTTGTAATTTATTTCAGAAATATGTCATTTTTACGGTGAAGAAAATAACGGAGCAATTTTATATTTCTAAACAAGTATCCTAATGATAAATAGAATACTCCACTGATAAGAAAATGACTTAGCTAATCCCCAAGGGGTAGATTTTGTTATTTATTTCAGAAATATATCATTTTGTTGGTGAAGAAAATAACGGAGAGACTTTAAATTTATAAGCAGGTATCCTAATGATATATCGAATACTCCACTGATAGGAAAATTACTTAGCTAATCCCCAAGGGGTAGTTTTTGTTATTTATTTCAGAAATATATCATTTTGTTGGTGAAGAAAATAACAGAGCAACTTTAAATTTATAAGCAGGTATCCTAATGATAGATCGAATACTCTACTGATAGGAAAATGACTTAGCTTATCGCAAAGGGGTAGTTTTTGTTATTTATTTCAGAAATATGTCATTTTGACGGTGAAGAAAATAACGGAGCAGCTTTAAATTTATAGAGATGTATCCTAATGATAAATCGAATACTCCACTGATAGGAAAATAACTTAGCTTATCTCAAAGGGGTAGTTTTTGTTATTTATTTCAGAAATATGTCATTTTGAAGGTGGAGAAAATAACAGAGCAACTTTAAATTTATAAACAAGTATCCTAATGATAAATCGAATACTCCACTGATCGAAAGATGACTTAGCTAATCTCCAAGGGGTAGTTTTTGTTATTTATTTCAGAAATATGTCATTTTGACGGTGAAGAAAATAACGGAGCAACATTAAATTTATAGAGAGGTATCCTATTGATAAATCGAATACTCCACTGACAGGAAAATGACTTAGTTAATCTCCAAGGGGTAGTTTTTATTATTTATTTCAGAAATATGTCATTTTGACGGTGAAGAAAATAACGGAGCAACTTTAAATTTATAAACAAGTATCCTAATGATAAACCGAATACTCCACTGATAGGAAAATTACTTAGCTTATCTCCAAGGGGTAGTTTTTGTCAATAATTTCTGAAATAAATAACAAAAACTACGCCTTGGAGATAAGCTAAGTCATTTTCCTATCAGTGGAGTATTCGATTTATCATTAGGATACCTCTCTATAAATTTAAAGCTGCTCCGTTATTTTCTTAACTGTCGAAATGACATATTTCTGAAATAATTAACAAAAACTACCCCTTGGTGTTCAACTAAGTCATTTTCCTGTAAGTGGAGTATTCGATTTATCAGTAGGATACCTCTCTATAAATTTAAAGTTGCTCCGTTATTTCCTTCGCCGTCAAAATGACATATTTCTGAAATAAATGACAAAAACTACCCCTTGGAGATAAGCTTAGTCATTTTCCTATCAGTTGAGTATTCGATTTATCATTAGGATACCTGTTTATAAATTTAAAGTTGCTCCGTTATTTTCTTCACCTTCAAAATGACATATTTCTGAAATAAATAACAAAAACTACCCCTTGGAGATTAGCTAAGTCATTTTCCTGTCCGTGGAGTATTCGATTTATCATTAGGATACCTCTCTATAAATTTAAAGTTGCTCCGTTATTTTCTTCGCCGTCAAAATGACATATTTCTGAAATAAATAACAAAAACTACCCCTTGGAGATTAGCTAAGTCATTTTCCGATCTGTGGAGTATTCTATTTATCATTAGGATACTTGTTCAGAAATTTAAAGTTGCTCTGTTATTTTCTTCGCCGTCAAAATTACATATTTGTGAAATAAATAATAAAAACTACCCTTGGGAGATAAGGTAAATAATTTTCCTATCTGTGGGGTATTCGATTTATCATTAGGATACTTGTTTAAAAATTTAAAGTTGCTCCGTTATTTTCTTCACCGTCAAAATGACATATTTCTGAAATAAATAACAAAAACTGCCCCTTAGAGATAAGCTAAGTCATTTTCCTATCAGTGGAGTATTCAATTTATCATTAGGATACTTGTCTATAAATTTAAAGTTGCTCCGTTATTTTCTTCACCGTCAAAATGACATATCTCTGAAATAAATAACAAAAACTACCCTTTGGAAATTAGCTAAGTCATTTTCCTGTCAGTGGAGACTTTGATGTATCATTAGGATACTTGTTTATAAATTTAGAGCTGCTCCGTTATTTTATTCACCATCAAAATGACATATTTCTAAAATAAAGAACCAAAAAGTACCCCTTGGTGATTGACTCCATGATCCTTCTTTCTTCTGGAATTTTCATTTCAGTACAAATTTTAAATTGCGCGATAATTTCTTGTCTGTTAAAATTACATGTATCCACTATAAATGAATGAATCTTCCCCTTTGACCATATTTCAATGATTTTTCTTCCGGCTGAATATTTTGTGAATCCTCAAGATACTTGTGCTGTTGTTTTCAACTACTTCATCATTCTCTTCGTAGTCAAAATGATATTAACCTTCCATTACTCGCGCACGGTCTCTCAGACCGGTCCAATATTCAATATGACGTAATTACGACTTCATTGGCTAAGCATCGTTCCCCCTCCATGTACCTTTCCAGTACATACTCAACGAACATCCCACTCATTTATTAGTTGATAGAAAGTGTTTTACGGAAGTGGTGCTTTAACACGGTGTAGTAGACCGGGTGCGAGTATTTAAGTAACTAATTTTAACTGTCGCTGAAAAGATTTCATAAATAATACCGGTAAGTTTTTTAGACTTTTCTACATTTTTTTACGAAAATTTCTGATACTATAATGCTAATATAAGGTGTGTCATGAAATAATAGTTGAAATATCTCGTTGCATATAGAAACGTGTGTTTTCTTGGTTGTAATTTTTTGGAAATCAATTTTCTATTTTTATTATAGATATGAACTACAAAACGGAGCAAGCAAGACTTTTGAGATTGTTTGAAGAAGTTGAAACTGATCAAGATTATGGAAATGATGATGATGATGAGCAAGGGGACAAAGATAGCATAGAACAGAGATCAGAAAACAGTGACACTGAGCAAGAATTTGAGGATGGTGGAGGTGACTATGTACCTGTTCCTGTTACCAGAGATGCAGTATTTATAGGAAAAGACAAGGTAACACAGTGGAAAAAACATTTTCCACCAAAAAATATTAGAACACTTAGTGCAAATATTGTTTTGCAATTGCCAGGGGTGAAAGCTTACGCAAAATCCAAAAAGTCTCCTCTCGATATTTGGCTGTGCTTGTTTGACGAAGAAATGCTGAATATCATTGTAGATTGCACCAATATAAAAATTAATAGCATCGCTCAAAACTTTTCGAGGGAAAGAGACGTGAGAACTACTAATCTCATAGAAATAAAAGCACTAATTGGCATCCTATATCTTGCTGGAGTCAGAAAAGCTAATCATATGAATCTGGGCGACCTTTGGAGAACAGATGGTAGTGGCGTTGAAGCTTTTCGCCTGGGAATGAATAGAATACGATTCCAATTCCTGATGAGATGCCTTCGTTTTGACGATATAAATACAAGACAAGAAAGGGTCCAAATGGATAAATTGGCACCGATCAGACTTTTGTTTGAAAAATTTAACGATAACCAAAAAAAGTGTTACTCACATTCCGCGCATGTAACCATAGACGAAAAGCTTGAAGCATTTAGAGGTAATTGTAGCTTTAGGCAATATATACCCAACAAGCCAAATAAGTATGGCATAAAAATTTTTGCACTCTCTGATTCTCATATGTTTTACACCAGTCACATGGAAGTTTATGTGGGTAAGCAGCCAGAAGGCCCGTTTCAAAAAGAAACGACTGCTAAATCAGTAGTAGAAAGACTTTATCAACATATCTATGGTACGAATAGAAACGTCACCACAGATAACTGGTTTACCAGTATGGAACTTGCGGAAAGTCTAAAAGAAAAGAAATTAACCCTTCTAGGAACCATTCGAAAGAACAAGACACAGCTTCCTTTGGAATTTGTACAGAATACAGGCCGACCGAGCGGTTCCTCAATGTTTGGGTTTTGCAACAATACAACACTGGTTTCATTTATTCCAAAAAAAGGTAAAAATGTACTTCTCATTTCAACAATGCATTTTGGAGATGACATTGACCCTCGTACGAATAAGCCAGAAATGATAATGACTTATAATGACACCAAAGGAGGGGTCGACATGGTCGATAAATTGTGTGCTCAATATAATTGTGCTCGTGGTACCAGACGATGGCCAATGGTCCCCTTTTATAGCATGCTGAACGTAGCTGGGATAAATGCATTTGTCATTTATAATGGAAACAATCCCGATTCAACAACGCCTCGAAAGGAATTTCTTCTTAAGCTCTCCATGGCCCTTTTGTATGATTATCAAAAAGAAAGAGCTATATCTGCCAATTTGCCAAGGAGCCTAAGAAGCAGGTTACAAGAAGTGTGTGGAGTCCCTGCTGGAGATGAGCCCCTAGTAAGAACCCCTGGAACCGTCGGCCGCTGTGCAGTCTGTACCTGGCAGAAAAACAGAAAGACGAAGTACTTTTGTCAAAATTGTGCAAAATATCTGTGTTTAGAACATATTCGTCCTATGTGTAATGCGTGTTATGAAAATATAAGTTAATTTTTTTTGTTATCTTTATGTTATGCAATTTCTCAGTTCTGCTTTTTTGCCTAATATATTTTTTGTAACTAACCTAATAAATGACTTTTATTCTGTCCCAAAATGATGAAATAACCCTAAAATCCTTCACAAAGTAATAAGTAAGCTCAGAAATTACTTAATTCATTACCCGGTCTCCTAGACCGTGCGCGAGTTATTAAGTACCAAAATTTGGCGCGAGTAATGGAAGGTTAACGACGCCACTGATTGTTCGACATTGTTTGGCAAATGAGCTACCAGCTTTGGGTTACTAACTAACTAACACACCGGTTTGTTTGAAACGGTATTCTTGGTTATAGTGGAATATATTTTCCAATTGGAACATAGGTCTAATATTAAATAGATATTGACCAATCATGTTTCATCATTTTGGAGTTGTTGTGTTGAGATCCCTATGCAAAATTGGCATCGATATCAAATTAAAGACACAACCTGATTTTTAGTCATGGTAATCGCTTAACGCTTCGCTTGTATTGTTTTTTATTTTGATTTTTTGATATTGTAAGCGGAGATTAATATAAGGTTGTAAGTTACTGGAAAAATAATAAACAATAATTACAGATGAAGTTTCAAAGAATAGAAGGAAACGTGGGCTTGTCTCCGGTACACAAAAAAATATGCTAATTACATTTATTGAAAATGAGTCCCAATTGCGAACTGGGAAATTTACAAATTATTTTACATATACAGAGTCTCAACTAGGGATATGCGATACTCGCTAAACATCGATACTAGGTAGCTAAAGGTATTGAATGTGAAGTATCGATATAAGAATTGTATCGGTAAAAAATTATCAATACCTACTGGTATCCAATCGGAAAAGATGGAGTAAAAACGAAAAAAAAATATGGCACATTAAATAAATAAAAATTCAAAAATAGGTATAGGTGTGGCATTAGAATCCTTCAATTCGTACAGTATTTTTTTATTACCAAATGCCGACTAGTTTCGACTTAAAAAATTCATCTTCGGGGCAGGTAAGCTGCAATCATGATTGTCAATTTTAAGATACAAATCAGGATTTCATGAAAATGAATTGTAACTTACCAGTCAATTAAAAAATATATATAGAACGAACGAAAATATTAAATTCACACAAAACAATTAATACAAGATACGGCGAAAGAACTAAATGGACTGACACTTTAAATAATTTGATTCCTAACCTTCCCAGGTGAAGATACATCTTTATCCAAAATCGTAAACAGAAGCGGAACTTCAATAGTTTACTTCAAATTTAAGCATATAGTATTTTCCTTGTTAATTGATTTGAAAATTTCTAAATTCTTGAAAGCACTCAATCTAGTTCCATGTCCACGAACGTGTAACATTTTAAAGTTGTCATCTAACACAAAAGAATGGTTATTAAATTGCAAATGCTTATAGAAAACAGAACTATTCCTTGTTAAATGTTCTTGAATTCTCAATTTAAACTTCCTACCACCAAATTACCCGTAATTCACATACCAAAGATATTGAGACGAGGAAACGTGTATCCAAAACATTGAGAATTGATTACAAGAAACGGCATATTGCTGACAGTAACGACAGTAATTTTTGGTTTATTAATTTAATATTTTTTAGCTCAAATAGTTTTAAGTTCTCGAGAAGTTTAATTTAATAGCGAGAGAAGTTAACTGATTAAAATTTTGTTTTTATCAAGCAGAGAGAGAGAGAGAGAGAGGGAGAAATATTGTCGTTACTGAAACGCTTAGTAACTATTTTAAGTCTTTAGAAGATAGAGAGGGCTTCAAAAAAAGCCAAATTTAAAACCCAATATTACGAATTGGTCCCAGAAAACCAATACGGAATTGTGAAACTACATGTTGTAACCCTTCCCTAAAATCGTAACTGATATTAGTAAATATGTCAGGAATTTTTCATCATTAATTTATAAAAGGAGGTATAAATAAAAAACATATTTAAAAAAGACACATTACAATATGTTTGTTTACAAAAAAGTGGCGTACTTAAAAAGACCCATTAAAATATATGTATGTTTACAAAAAAAAGAGGCATACTTGAAAAAAAGACCTATTACAGTATATGTATGTTTACAAAAAAAGAGGCATTCTGTACAAAAGATCCAACACTTACAATTGAAGAGGCATTATGAAAGAAACTATCGTAAACTTTAAATTAAAAGAGGCATGTTACCAATGAATTAATGAGCCGCCTTCATCACGAGCGACGTATGTGTTCCAAAATATATTTCACAAAACTATTAAATACACATAAATACTTTTTCAGTTTCGATTATCCATCCTATCTCGAAGAAGATGTGCTTACCTTCCCGACTGGTCTTCCTGGTTACGCAGGGCTTATTAATAAAAAAAGTTTTAAATAGTTTACTTGGTAAAATGTTACATGCTGATGCTCTACCTAAAATTATTGTGTCTATTTGTACGCCCTGTTAACTGAAAGTACTACATTTACGTTTCCCCTTTTTAATATATGTTAGGCAAATTAATCCTAATAAAATATTTTTATCCTATCTTTCTTTTGTATATGAAATATATACGGATGTAAATCAGCAAAGCGGTCATAGTGGTACACATCGAAAAAAGGTGTGGGTGCTGACAACACTGACACATCTGTCACATGTTCTTCGCTTAAAGATGATTCGGGTCCAGAACCGGTCTTGCTCATTTGAATTATGGTAGGGAAAAATTTACGAATGTCTAGGGAAATGCGATGTTGCCGCTATGACGTTATACACAGGCCTTATGGCGTTTTGGTGTGCAGTTTCCCCTAAATCTAGGGATAGGCAAATTAATCCTAATAAAATATTTGTATCCTATCTTTTTTTCTATGCTTTTGTATATGAAGTACATGCGAATGTAAAACAACAAATCGGTCATTAGTGCACCTCGAAAAACCTTTGGGTCCAGAACCGGCCTTGCTCATTTGAATTATCGTTATATTCTAGGGAAAAAAATTTACGAATGTCAAGGGAAATGCGGTGTTGCCGCTATGACTTTATACAAAGGCTTATGGCGTTTTGGTGTGCATTTTTCTCAAAATCTAGGGATTTTTCGATGAATCGGTCCCCAAGTGGCTTCTTATCTTCTAGCCATTTTAAAAATAATACATTGGGCCAAACAATATCAATAATTTAATAATTAGTAAAAAAATATATTTTATATTCCTCAATTTAATATATTATACAGGTAATAGAAAGGTTTTGTAAAGTTAATAATACACAATTTATAATTTAAAATAATTTCGTATAATATGCTATTGCAGTCGACGTCCATCTTCCAAATCTGGATTTCTGTGAGGATGCAACTCATCCTCCACTTCAATATGATTTGTATCATCATACATCCCAAAGTCGAAATTCTCGTCTCTTTCTGGCTCTGGATCTGGTAAATTATTCTCGCTGCATATCTTGTGTGATAGACAGTACGCATTAATAATGTTCCCTGCTATTGTTGGGGTCTAATGCAGTACTCGATGTTTGAGCAGGCATCTAAAACGCATTTTGAGCAAACCATTACACTACAGCGGGCTGCTGGAGTTCCATCCACAACGTTGGGAGCTGGAACTGGTAACCATTTCCTTAAAGGATATCCAGAGTCTGCTACAATTGAAAATATTGTTTTTGATTATTAATTACTTGAACATTGTCGACTATAGTAGACGTATTCAACTATATTAGTAATCTTAATCTGACCACGTTAATATCAAAATTTTTAGTTTATTATATACAAATTTACAAATGAATCGTACAAATCGATTAATGTTTGAACATCAACGGTATGAAGATCGGAAGGTAATCACGAACTTTATGATTTCGGGGAAAACGCTATATTTTGGCTTAATGAGGTAACCAATGGTAGCGACTGTATATCTCTACTTTGGTATTACTTGAATACTGACTAAGACACGGTATGTTTGACTTAATAACGGTGAAACGATGAGTATCGACTTAGATTACACTTAGAAACGATATGTTTCGACTTTGTTGCACAACTAGGCAACCGGTTCACTATTTAACTAACTAACTTGTTAACAGTGTAACTGGTGACTTACTAACTGACTGATAACTGCGTAACTGTGTGATAACTCACTGATGACTGTGCGATAACTGCTTAACTGAGTAATGCCTAACTGTAACTAACTTCGTAACTGGCTTTCTTCACGCTGGAAGGCGTGCTAAATAGAAAAACTCCAAGGGGGTGTATTTTACCGAATGTTGGTGGAACTAATGAAACCTTGCCGATTAGTGCTTATTGTTACCTCGGTCAGAACCACTGAGAAGAATCAATAATGGACACAGCCATTAGATTTTCCAATTGCCATTGAAAAATATTTCAAAGGTATGACCGTCCTATTGGCAACATTTTAACGGCATAAATTGCTATCGAGGCAATTTCAAAGGTGCAAAATGGTTTTATTGCCTGTAGCATTCTGGTACCGATCTATTCTTCAAAGATCCCGTCTCTATTATCCGTAGGAGTACAAAATATAAGAACACAATAAGTGTTATAATCATTACAACGAGATATTTTGATTAGTCTCAACACTTCCTATTCAATGGTGTTACAACATTAACAACATTAAATAAAAATGATATTATAAAACGAAATGTTTTTCTAAACATATAACAATATCACAGATGTAAAAGAAATTATGCTTTTAAATTTACAACAATATCAAGCAGATACAAAAAGAATTTATATTCTCAAACAGATCGCCGACAGACTAGCAATAATTCACATTTTCTAAAAATACAGTAATATATACAAAATCCAGAATTCACATTTTTGAACAAATATTGATATAATAAAATCATGTCAATAGTTGTAATCATTACCTACCAATTAAATAATAACTGATATTGTTATCGTTACGTCTGTCTTGTTCAAGTGATTGCTTGACGTTTGAATTCCTCCAAATAGAAGCGTCATGTACGCTACCGCATTCACGTTTAGGATATTCAAATTTATATCACACACCAGAAAGTATAAAATTTCTATTCCATGAAATAATTAGTATCTGTTTTACGAGAATAAACAAATATTGCTCAATTTCATGTAACCTCAGAATCTTAGTTTCACTGTTTTAGTTATAAACTTACTGAGTATTTATCGACTATATTCACAGATTATTTTACTTACACTGTTCTCGCCCGGTTCAAGTTTCCTGGGTTGAATGAGAAATTGACCAACCTATTAAAAATCCTGAAATCATTTAAGGCATCAACAATCTGCTTGATGCATCGACTTTTGATTTACTGGCTAACGGGATGATGCTTATTCAATCCTACATCAGTTTGGTAACTTCCTGTTGCCAGAAGCTAAGAAAATAATGTTATTTAAAATATTTTGATTTTAATTAGGTGTACTAATCTTAAGGAAAGATTTTTGGGTAATTACCTTCATTTCCAATGGTATCGCCGATATCCTTGACGGTGGCTCTAAAATGGGTTCAAGATCTGCTAGCAGCTCAAGCACTACCTCTTTAGAGAATCTAAATAATTGTATAAACTGCTTATCACTTAGGTTCTTGAAAGGATCTCCTGCTCTGCCCTTCCACCTTAACCAAAAATCTCTAGGTTGATTATTTCCTAACATCTCCACTTCCTTCAAAACTTCCAAATGATGCAGTAGAATAGCTTATTCCATTAGAAGTTTTAAAACATTAAACATTAACAGAAACAAAACCCAAGATGTGCTACTGCTGAGAAGGTCACTTTGGTTCTTTGCATGGATTGATATTCTTTGGTTGTTTGTGAAATAAAATAATGACATTGCGCAGAATAAATTTCAGTAATTTCATTGGAAATTATAAATTCACATGGCATTTGGGTTTAAAACCGTCGGTTGAGTCTGAGAGAGTGGTCACTGAAATGACTATGCCGCACGAAGCCCATAAATTTTTTTTAAATGTATGCACTATAATTGTGAAGAAATTTCTGGACATTAACCAATAACATATCGTCGTTGTTTCTTCAAAACCTGCTATGTGCATTTTTTGTCATTTTGATGTTTTGGTATCAGTCGATGCCTAATTTTTTCCTCCGTCAGTTGGTAATAACTGCCATGTGCAATGTAAATTAGTTTTCTTCCATTTTATTAAATTAAATAACTGCTAAGTAACACGGCAAAATTATTGTTGGTAATACCCGCTATGTGTATATATAACATCACACTGATGCACATAGCATACATTCGATACCAAACCAAGGTGCACATAGCAGCATTTACCACGTGAATACCTGCGTGTGTGATACATCACTGATACTGTTTTCTGCAGTTTCCAAAACATTAATTTCCTGTGTTCATGTGTAATTAAACCGTTGTGTTGAAGCGTTATTTATGTGTATCTAATAAAGTTTTAAGTGAATTCTGAGAACAATAACAATTTGGCACTGAATCAAAAATTAGTAGATGAAGATTGTACTGTAATAATTCATGATGATGAACTGTTAAATTTTATTAATAATGCTGCATCGTGTGTGACTTTGTTGGATACTGATGGAAATACGTGCGTTAATAGTCTTTTTGATAAAAGCGTACATAATGAGCCTAAAGTTTCTGAAGACAAGGTACAATTTTTCACTAACAATGATTCTTAAAGCGAACCCAGTAGCAATACTGAAAATTATGATGAAACAACTGACCATACAGACAGTGAGCTTGTTAGGAAATCTCATATAGAACAAGAAACCAGCGAAACCGATGAAGACGTGGCTGCTGATGTTAAAAAACATAGTGTTTCCATAAAAAAGAAGGAAACTTATGTACAGAGAGAGCTTGGTCAAAATTATTTAGGCTACAGAAGAGTAGATGGTAAAGTGTTACGGGATGTTAATAAACATTCCAGAAGTATTAAAGAACGTTGTACCCATAAGACTACAACAAAGGTAACCCCCAGAACATTCCAGTGCAGCAAATTTTCTGACAAAGATCGTACGCAACTGTTTCATAATTTTTGGAATAAACTAAAGACATGGAATGAAAAAAAGGCATACATAAATGGAGTAGTTACAAGTCGCACACCTATACGTAGAAGAAAAAGCGTTCATTCATTCACAACAAAAAAAATATGAAGGGCATGATATTTATTTAGGAATAGGTGGTTCTGATAAACTGAGGTATGCCGAAAATATTTCCTTAATACATTGGATTTAGGAAGATACTCACTTGCGATGGGTAAAAAAAAACAATCAAGAACTATTTCGAGCGGAAGTGAAGACGAAAATGAAAGTAACGAAATACAACCAAGCAAAAAACCTAGAATAGAAAAAATAGGAAACATTAAGGAGTGGCTAAATCTCTTACCAAAAGTGCCTAGCCATTATTGTCGAGATTCTTCAGCTAAAATTTATGTAGAATCTACGTTTCGTTCGATTTTGCATATGCACCAAGAATATAAAAAGAACATGATAAACAATCTGCAGAAATATCGCTATTTACAAACATGTTGAAGAAGGAAAACATCTCAATCCATCACCCGCGTAAAGATCAGTGTGATATCTGTTGTGAATACAAAGTAGGAATGGTATCTGAAGATGATTATAATCTTCACATTCAATACAAAAACAAAGCCAGAGATGCAAAACTTGCTGCTAAAAGTAGTGCTTCTACTGAAAGGCTAATTGTGATTTGTGATCATGGAATTACAAAGTGTATTATTGTGCCCCAAAACTGAGGCCTCTGCAATGTACTACAAACAAAAACTTCAAGTACACAATTTTACAATTTACGAGCTCAACGGAGGAGTTGTGTCGTTGTACGTATGGCATGAAGCCAATGGCGGTGTGTCTTGCAACGAATTTACTTCATGTATTATTCACTATCTTTCTAATTTACCAATCACGTATAAAGAAGTGGTACCTATTTCAGACGGTTGCAATTACCAAAACCGTAACAAGGTACTTGCTAGTGCACTCAGTGATTTTGCCATAAGAAATTCTATTACAATTGAACACATTTTCCTTGTAAAAGGACACACAATGATGGAAGCAGATAATGTCCATTCAGTTTTGGAGCATTAGTTCAAGCCTGCAATTAATTCACCTTCCGATTAAGTAGCGAGAATGAGATTAGCAAGACCAAAGCAAACATATAGAGTAAACGTGGTTAACTGCGACTTTTTTTAAACTATGATGACAAGGGTATGAAAACTAACTCAAAGTCCTTATGAGCCGGTAAAAGAGTTGGCGACCCAACAGACTCTGATATTCGACAATTAAAGTACTTACCAGATGGACAGATTGAATTTCAACCTGATTTCTCAGGAAACTGGCAACCACTTCTTCAAAGGCGATTGCCTGGAGATATTACACCTAAAAAGCTGTATAAAGAAGAAATTCTAATTGAGGCCATTTGCAAGAACTTAAAAGCGTACTAGAGAAAGACCATCACGCCTTTTACGATGCTCTAAAATTAAAGCCCGATTAATTGTCTTAAGAAATATTAATTATATATCATACAAAAAAAATGAAATTAATCTACTTTAATAAAATAAATGTTAATTTTCTAGAGTTATTTTATGAAAATTTGTTTTTCCTTTAAACACAGACAATTTTGTCAATTGATTATGTGAGAATAATTAAATGCTATATGTAAAATAAATCAACCAATAGCTGTTATGTGCAAAGAAAGTATAAATTTTGTTACATTGTTAGCAATTTGCTACAATTACAAAAATATTTATCAGATTATTTGTTCCTAATTTTTTAAACAGTTTTTTCAGGTTACTCAAAAAATATGTTTTTACGCATAGCAGATTTTGCAGAAACAACGACGATATATTCTAAGAACCACCATATTCTCCTGATATGCTTACAACTGACTCTCACAGTATTTTATGCTCTTGTCATCGTTATGGTTTTGAACCGCAGCTTGTATCTACCTTAAGGACTATTTACACACATCAGTTCTGTATTAGTGCCGGGTCAGTTCAGTATCAGTGTCAGTGAAAAAAAACATCGTTGCCATAGTTTCAAATAAACTTGTTCAGGCAAGTCCGTCGCAGTGAAGTTTTTTACCCTCAGTGCTGCTTCAGTGTCAGTTTCCTCATTTGTATGAAAGTCTGGAACGATATTTTGCGTATTTCACTGACGATAACCGATTGGAATTTGCGATTGAATATGGATGAAAAATTAATCGAAGGTAAGTTGGTACTTTTTATGTTACAAATTAGTATGTAGGTTTTAGATTATAGGTTATGTAGTAACTAAATCACACAAAAAAACAATGATTATCTTAAATTTTTTCGTTTTGCCATGACATGCGTATAATTTCTGAAGTAAAGTATTCTATAAACAATTCTCATACACTAAATGCGTCAGTCTCAGTAGTGGCATTTCCCCTCTGCATAGGTAAATTTTGGCATGCTTGTTGTTGTGGAACATTATTCAAGTTTCCATTTGAATAATTCTATGTATTTGTATAATATTTTTTTATGAAATTATGTAAAATACAAGCTGTCAATATTATGTAATCTACATTTTCCGGTTTAGCCTGGATTCTTCCAGTGAAGATTCTTAATTTTTGTATTAAAATCCCAAAAGCATTTTCAACGGTCCTCCGAGCTCTGCTTAAACGGTAGTTAAATACGCGCCTAGAATCATTCAATTCTCATCCTGGATATGGGCGCATGAGATAACTTTTTAGAGTGTATGCCTCATCACCTAAAATCACATAAGGAATATCCATATCTGTACCTGGTAATGGTGCATGTTGTGGTACAAATAAACTATTATTTTGAAGTGATTCTCCCAGATTGGATTTTGCAGAAATGCCACCATCGCTATTTTTGCCAAACGCGCCACCATCTACAGCTAAGAAATTGTAATGTGCGTCAAGTGCTAACAATAGAATATCAAACGTTTTCTTGTGATTATAAAATTGCGATCCGTTGTTTGGGAAAGACTTGAATTGTGAAATGTTTACCATCTAACGCTCCCAAACAGTTGTGGAAATTCCAAATTGTATTAAAGTTTTGAGCATTAGTTTTCTACATGTCTTCTGAAGGTTGCGGGAGCGTTTCATTTATAAGATTTTCAGTTATGATTTTGCAAGTTTCCATTACAATGTTTTGCACTGTGCAATGCCCCATTCGGTAACTAAATGATACAGTTTTTAAATAATCTCCAGTAGCTAGGATCCTAAAACAAACAAATTATTAATTAAAAAAGATTTAAATTTATTTTCAGGGTCAGCATGTAAGGCGAGATGGAACAATATCAGAGACAATTTCAGGAAATCTCTAAAAAAAAGTGCAACAAAAAGTGGACAAGCCTCAAAAAACTAAACTTTAAAAATACGCAGAAGCATTAGGATTTCTAAGAAATTTTTTTGAAAGAGATACTAAAGGAAATATTGAATTCCAAAAAGACGAGACTGGGGAACAGGAAGATTATGAGAAACATGTTATTGAAGAAGAGAACACGGTACCGAGCACAGTACATGATGTGGACATTTCAACTGTAAAAGCAAAAGAAACTGATGATGAATCATGTCAATCATGCGTTACTGAAAAGCTAGAAAAACCAATTGAGCAAACACCGAAAATACATAAAAAAAGTGCAGCCACTCAAAACAGGGGACCTTCGGCATCTTCTCAATTAATGGAGTACTTGATCAAAGAAAAATCGGGAAAACCTGCTACATCAACGTCAACGACAACCCATCCTGTTGACGCATTTTTAAGTGGTATAGGTGCTACTTTAAAAACTTTTAACTCTTACGAGTTGATCTTAGCAAAAACAAAAATATTTGATGTTGTTCAAAAATATGAAATGTGAATGATTACGGCCTCGGCACAGACATCTGGAACATTATCCAGTCAACATGAAAGTGGTTCTTCAGGAACATACCGTGGAAGCCATTTGATATCTCGCAGTGATATGACACAAGAATCATTTTCCAATATGTTTGCAGAACGCCGCTATATAAATTTGACATCTCCCGGTGAAATACCATATTCACAAACATCGTTTTCAAATACTTCTACAAGAAACGTCACTCCTACAATATCATATTGTTCAGTAAATCATGACATTGTTTCCTAGAGATTGTCCTATGAGGAACCAAACACACTCCGATCGTTTTTGGGTAATTTTCAGGACGAATAAATACATACATTATACGAGTACATTTAGATAAAATAGTTCACGTTTCATAAATAAAAATTGTTTTATTTTTACTTAACTCAAACAAACTAGTAATCGTTCCCTTGGTGTAATAGCTTTCCTCCAATGAGTGTCTTGTTTCATTAAAAGTCTTTCCATTTTATGAAGCAATATATTGAAACAATTTTGAGACATTCTGAAAATTTTGTTTCATCGTCTATCAGTTCTTATATAGAGTTATAAACTCTCCTTCACTCCCTCGTTTCATCCAAGCTTTATGTACCCATCTTCGTTTCTTTATTTGATTTTCTTCCTCTTCCTCGTCTAGAGCTATAGCAATAATAGCCATTTCTTTTATCAGTAAAAAACGTCATCTCTGAATTCTGATATTTCAATAAAAGCAAGGTACTGACCGGGTACGGACTACAGACGGATGTGTATAAATTGTCACCACTGAAGAAGCACGGTTAGCACTGATACTGAACTGACACGGCACTAATACGGAACTGATGTGTGTAAATAGTGCTTTACTGTTTGTAAGTATCAAATTTTATGTAAAACTGATTATATTACTGTAATGAATGCATTTCAATTAAAACATTGAAATTTAAAGTTTTTTCTATTGAAAGTATGTAGTATAGCCCTCCATATTATCATTACCAATATTTTATAACGATTTTTCATTAATTATAGACGAAAGCATTCGTTTCATTAATTGGTTAAATGTTCCAGATATTCATTTTAAACATCGAGAACGACCAATAAATTCGATAAAAACGTTATACAAATTGATATCGGTGTTATTTTGTATCATCGCATTACTTTATGATTCAATGTAGCATAAATAATAATTTTCAAAGTTTAGAGATCATTTTTGTCAATAACAAATTAATATGGTTTTTATTTATTGCCGACAAACAGCTTTGAGCCGACTAAATGCATGTCCATTTTATTAATAAATTCAATAAAAATAATTTTTTGTCTAATCAAAGGGAATGTATATAATGGATAGATAATTAAATTGTACAGAGTTTTATTTTAAAAAATTCGGCAATGTTATTAGAGGTAAATGGAGAACGTCTTATTTCATACAACTTTTTCTATGGTCGCATAATTAATTCTCTGAGGTGGTGATTCGCAATTGGAAGTGGATACTTTTACATATTAATGCAGCTAATAAACTGAAGATTCGAATGAATAACAGTCAACTGTGTTTTATATTTGATAAATCTATTTCCATTCAAGAAGCCTGTGCATAGTAGTAGTTGCATGTGTAGTATCAGCGTCATAGTTTTTGACTAAAGATAACGTCGTAACAGAGAATATACCTAATCTATGACGTTACTTTCCTAGCGATCATCCCCTCTTCGCTTCTCGTCTTACGTCGTTCCCCACTTAGTCTACAAATTGATGGTGGCTTTATAACAAATCCAATTTAAGAATGACTAGCTGAGGATGTGTGTTCACCGTTAACATCAATGCAATGAATGCTCTTGTCTAAGGTCAAATGATTGTCCTCTCTAGTAGTCGAGGGAGTTTTATAAACCTCATTTTTCATTAAACCCCAGAAAAATAAATAAACTTTTATTAAATCGGGAGGCCGAGCTGGCTAATCAGTTGGGCGCCCTCGTCCAATCCATCTGTTTTCGAATTCACTATTTAGATGATCTCGTTTAGGCGCAGTGTTATAAACAGGCGCATCATCATGCAATTACCACATTTGTCGCCGAATATTAGATTCGATTCGATTAATAACGGGGTTATTATGCACTGCAACCTTAAGTTTTATTGTGAACCCTCCCCCCCTATCCAAAGCTGTTCTCACTACTTCTAATGAACTCCAGTATTTGCGATGACTTCAAGGAAGTTAGATCCTCGCTCCTACAAGTTTCTTGTCCAAAGCATTTTTTATGTTGCTTGCCATGGCGAGGCATTCTAGAACTAGGGGATCTGGAGTTTCTTCCCACAGAATCTGCATTCGTCACTTTCTGCTAGACCTATTCTCATTAGGTGCATCCTGAGGCGAGAGTGCCCTGTAAGGAAGCCCGTGACGAGATGTAGCATATTTTTACTGCGATCCAAATACTTTATGTATTTAGCAGTATCAAAGCTCTGTAGGAACTTTTTGGAGTGATCCAGCCTGGGAAGGCACCACCAGAGTGCTTCTCGTTCGGTTTCCTCCTTCTTCCGAAACTTTTTCTTATAGGAGCTTTTTCCTACACCACAGAAAGGCTCCGGTCCAATAAAGAGCGTTCGTGCTCCTATCCTGGCGAGTGTCTTGTCCTCTCCATTTCCTTTGATTCCCGAGTGGCCAGAAACCCAGACTAAAGAGATCCTGTTATTCTTGCCTATTTCGTCAAGTTTTCTTCGGAACTCCCAAACCAACTTTGAATTGATCACATGGGAGTCCAGCTGTGCTAGCTTCTTGACTATCAATGTGAATCGCTATGTCACATTTCTGATAGTTTCTTTCTGGGCTCATTTCCACGCATCCTTCAATTTCAAGTATTTCTGCCTGAAAGACGCTCGGACAGGAGCTTAACGATAATGATTATCCAGTGCCAGGCCCGGATACTTTAGCGCCAGCTCCTGTGGTGATTATTGAACCATCTGTGTACCATCTGATGGTATTTCCTTTGTGAGTTTGGGTGGTGTATTCCCTATCCCAATCTTCCCTCCTACTTAGCATCGTAGTGAAGTTCTTTCCGATAATTGCTTTTTTGACCATTTCGTTCCTGGAAAGATTAGCTGATAAGATGTACTTTGTTAGAGAGGATCAGGCTCCCAGATTTTAAATACTTTATTGCCCGAACATTCCTTAGATACTGTAAGAATTGCCTCTTGGGCCAGGTGTGAGATCTGTAATGATCTCAAATGCCCTAGTTGGGCACTTTCTCATAGCTCCACTGATGCACAAATAGGCCTTTGAACTCTGTCGAGGGTCTTCCTCGTGCTGTTCTGACATGCTTTGGTATGCCTGACTATCGCCACATACGTAATTGCTGGTCTCACAATTATGGCGTACATCCATAGCAGTATTTTAAGGGGACAGCTCCAAGTCTTACCGGCTAGACTTCTGCACGCCATTGCTTTACTAGCAGTTATTTCAACATGCTTGTTCTAGAAAAGCTTACTGTCTAAGGTTATTCCTAGATATTTAACTTCAGATTTCCATTGTATTATTTCTCGGTTTAGAGATAGGGGTTTCATAGCTGAAATTACTGTGGTCTTGTTTGGGTTAATATTCAGCTCCACTGATAAGTACCGTTGATCAATAGTTCTGAAACCCTCTTGTAATAAATCACACAGGGCGCTCTTGAACTTGCCTCTATTAGGACTATGTCCTCATCATATCCCATACATTCGAAGCCAAGCTTCGTTAGCTTGAAGAGCAACTAATCTACTAGTAGGATTCATAGAAGGGGAGATATTACTCAGCCTTGAGGTGTCCCGCGAGTGGCTTTAACAGAGGTGGTTTGATTTCCCACTCAGCTATCCTCGTCGTCATGAGTTTCATTCTCACTCCTTGCCTTTTTATTGCTTCTGTGACAGACACATGAGTTGTGTTATCAAAGGCCCCAGATATGTCCAGAAATGCACACATTGCGATTTATTTGTTGTTTAGAGGTCTCTGGATGACATCGATCAGCTGATACAGAGCAGTCTGTCGCCGAATTTTAAGTGGAATTTCTTCTAATAAAACTGGCAGGTGATTCTGCAGAAAATATAAATAAACCACGCCAGTTACTCAGTGATCAAAGAAGTATGGTCCTATCACATGATCACCTACAATTCAAACCCAAACATTTATTGACCACCTCCATTGGCTAGTACGGGTTGAGGCGATATTTACATAATAACGAAAATTATGTTGATTTACACATCCATTTTAATGAAAATGCGCCTCATCTGCAAGAAGCACAAAATCAAAAAAAAATTCTGCGGCGATTGATTTTAAATTGGGCCCATTCACAAAACGTTACTCTTTTCTGAAAATCACGGTAAACTAATTCTTGATGGAGTTGGATACGATTATGTTTTTCAAGGATTCTTTAAACCGTGTTATGACTAATGTCTTCCTGTTGTGAAATATGTCTCACAGTTGTATGCGGATTCTCTGCAATACTTAGCAGTTATTTAACCTCATTTTCCTAGGTTAAGGCTGTTGTTGTTACGTCTTTTTTTTCGTATTTTATTTCACCAGTTCGATTGAAACGATCCATTAGTTTTTCATATGCTCTTTTGTTGGGTGACTTGCGGTCTGGAACTTTTTTACGATATACTTAAGATGTAAGCAAAGAATTTTTATTACTTTCACCAGCACCACCAAATCATGTCCACCATTAATTTCTTGAGTAGAAAATTTTACACTATTCATCTTAAATACTTCTTACTTTATAGAAGAAAACTATAAAATGCGGGCGACACTTACTGCTATTTTTAAGAAATATAATAGAATAATATTAATTATGGTTTACAATAAATATTACAAAATTACTCTGTTTTTATAAACTTTGGGTATAGGGAATAATTAACAAAAATTAAAGTTACGTAACCGAAGACTTTATTTGTGGTATAAAATACAGTGTGTTCTATTTGAAAGAAAATATAAAATGAAATTTATTTTATGAATTTTCATCGGTTCTGTAGGATAATAAGAAAACATATTTTACACTATGCCGACGCTTCGAATTAATTTGTATCCTTCATCAAAGCTACAAAGATACACATGCAAATGGTGATTATGACTATTAAAAACTCAATAAAAACATTGAAACTTCAAAACCTTTCATAATACTTTAAAACCTTAAAAACTTCAAAACCTTAAAAAACTTATACTCAAGTAAAAATTTAAAAATTCAAAAGTTTCAATAAAATTCTAAAAAACTAAAAATTTCTCACATTTTTGTCTCTAAGAAACATCATTAAATGAAATAAAATCTAAATTACTGACAATTTAAAATTTCTCAATTTCTCTTACCTAGTGGGGCTTTTTCCGTAGAGCAGAAATTATATATTTCCTTGTCAAATTAAAAAATAGACGAGAAAACATGAAAAGATTTCAGAATGTTATGGCACGTCATATAAAAAAACAAAATAATGCACAATCTTCAAACATTGGTAATAACTTATTTTCCTTTTTATTGAGATTCTATAAACAAAATGTACCTTAATATTTGGTGTTGAAAGTAAATTATACGTATTCATTGATAAACGAAAAACAAAAATTGCAAAAAAAACTACTACCTATTACAGTGCAAAAGGAATAATATTACACCAGACCATATTATTCACAATGTTAGGTGTTTAGCTTCATCGTTAATTGGTGGGCACCCTTATACTAGTGAGGTATATAAGCTAGTAAGTGAATTTCAAAAACAAATTTTAAACAAAGAATTAAAAATAACGTTTTGGCATATTCACAAACTAGAATCAAATATTAGTCATTACAAATCTGATTTATCAAATATTGTACCACAAGGTATAATTGTTTCTTTCAGGGATAGATTAGAGAAATCATATGAACATTTATTTAATGCACATAAGAACAAACCAATACAGAAACTTGACCGGTTAAATGAATCGCAAAAGAAACATATTCTAAATAATAAAAATAACAATTTTTTGGTTAATCTAACTTCAGTTAAGATTCCAGATGAAGTAAAGAGTATTATTGAGTTAGGTCCCAAATTTAGTTTACCTCTGGCAAAAATTAAATTACTGTTCTCAACTTAATAAAAGATGTAGAATTTTGTATACAAAGTGAAGTTACCGATGATACAGTTAATATTAATAGTGTTAGAAGTAAAGCAACAAATGTTCTGACAAATTTTCTACAAAATCCGGTTAAAAAAACCCACCAAACAAATATATTGATTGATTACTGTAACAGTACAAAACGTTTTTTAAAAGAACATCCTGATATTTTTATTACCATATCAGATAAAGGAAACAAGACAGTAGTAATGTTTTTTTTTCATTATATAACGTGCTCGGCTACAATGGCCACTCACACAGGTACAGTTAATTAATAATAGGAGAACATATTAATGTCAATATATAAATATATAGTACATTGTGTTAAATTTTGTGGTAAAGTTGTACATTTTTTAGGAACTGCAGTACTGTAATTGCTACGTTAGGGTTACTTAATAATTCTTCTATGTTGGAATTAAGGTGGAGCTGCTGTCTTTCTATTAGGTATTGTTGACATTCAGTGAGAATGTGTTTGATTTTGATGCTACATTGACATTTTTGACAATATGGAGAGTTGCTACGAGACATCAGGTGACCGTGGGTAAGTTTGGTGTGTCCAATTCGTAGTCTTCTCATCACTGCTAAGTTTTGTCTCGAAAGTTTGGAAGGTTCGGAGAGGTATGGGTGATTTATTGAAGGCTGGATATTGTGTAGGCTTGAATTGATGGAATCCCAGTGTTATTGCCACAGGCTTTTGAATTTATGTTTGATGAATTGCTTAAGATCTTTTGCCGTTTGTATAGTGAGTAGTGTAGCTATAAGAGTTCTGAGCCACTACTTCGAAAAAGGTCCGCTAGGCGACGGTGGCGCTGCGTTGGTGCTGCGTTGGCGCTATCGGCGGTGTCGTCCATTTTTTATCCAGTCGGCCATTTTTTAGTCGGCCATTTTTTATCGAGTAGATTTCGCTAGATGGCGCGCTTCAATTTTGCAGATTTCTTTTTTAGATGTGTGTCGTCCATTTTTTATCCTGTAAATTTGTGCATGACGTAAAAATTTTTGCCCCAAGTGAGATTCGAGCCCACGACCTCATCGTTCCCAGCCTACACCGCTACATGTATGCTATGGAGGATCCCTACAAATTATGTTTTTGGAATTGATCAGTATAAGTATTTTGAAATCTCACGAGACGTGATTTCACGATGCGATGTAATTTTCTTCAATGCACCGATTTTAATGCATGAATATGTTCCACATTTAAAAAAATGTATTAAAATCGAAAAACAGTTTACACCGAGTGAGTTTCGAACCCACGACCTCATCGTTCCCAGCCTACACCGCTACATGTATGCTATGGAGGATTAATCCAAATTATGTTTTGAAATTGATTGTATGCGTATTATTTTGAAATGACGCACTAAAAGCTGTACACCGAGGTGTCTCATATATTATCTGATTTCACGATGGCTTCAATGTAAATTTCTTCAATACTCCCTTGTACTAATATCGTTTTAGTTATTAGAACATGTGAATCAAATGCAGTTGAATCAGAATCCTTCGTAATCGTTCATTGTATTTATCAGCAAAATACGCACGCGTGCGCGATCTTAACGTATGAACTTAATAATATTTTTTCATTATCATGTATAATATTAGCATCCATATTTGTTTTATTAATTAAAATTCTATTGAAAATTGTTAAACGTAAATTTAAATCGTCATGTAATATATCGGCTGATGAGTAGGAGACAGTTTTAATAAAAAATCCAGTAGAAATAAATATTATTTGTGTTGTTATTACAAATTATGAAAATATAGAGAAGATTGAATATAAAGAACCTTGAATTCACGACATACGAGTGTTTTTTTTATTAAGCATAAAATATTCTTCATACTAATATCTATACCTAAGAACAGGTAGTCTCTCTCGCCTACAATTGTTCAGGTAGGGAACATTAAAAGATTTGAATGACAATATTCTGTATAGTAACTGATTTGAGGAGCCGACATGACGTTGAGCTTAGATCATAAAGATTATTAATGTTTCTATAATCAATAGTCTGCTGTATGTTACATAAAATTAGGATCATTACAGTATACGAATATTTTTTTCAATACACGGTGTTAAAAGATATTTGCATCCATATTATTATTCTGCGGGGAATATCTACGTAAAATATACGAGGCATGTTATGATTAAAATTGATATATACATGGGGTGTTTGTAATTATTAAGACTGTAGAAATATGTAGATATAAAAGTTAATGACACACACAGTTTAGTAGTATTTTGAGCGGGATGTTTACGTAAATTATAACAAATATATGTCTGAATATGATACTGAGAAACCATCAACGTACATACAGATACCGCATTTTTTATACAGGGTGTGGTCATAAAACATACCATTTTTCTTTATATACAGGGTGTAGTCAAAAAGATGTGATGTTCATATATACAGAGTGTAGTCATAAAAAGATGCGATTTTATACAGGGTGTAGTCATAAAGATACCGTATTTTTTATATATACAGATCGTAGTCATAAAAATACCGAATTTTTTCATAAAAGATGCCACAGGGTATATAAAGATAAGGGCGTTACAATGAATCTCTGCTATTATTGCTCAAATTTTCATCGAACAAACCGTATTGGTAGATTATTTCCACATACAGGATGTTACTAGAACGACAACGACAATTACAGCAAATCCACTTTATTCGACAACAGAGGACACCCAAAGCTTTTGCATGCATTGAGATTTGTTGCTCGTACGACTACACTATAGTAAAATATGATGTGACTCATTATATTATTAGACAGATAACACACATCAGAAGTCTATCAGACAGATAGCAGAGGGGTAACAGAAGGGATAACAAACACACCCCAGACTCACATCAGAAGTCTGTTTGACAGTGCTAGTACTAACAAATTTACTGCGACACTCGGTTTATATGAATTATTTTCCAAGAAAACAACAAAATGAAGCAATGATTTCACAACTTTGTCATACACTGAATGTCATTTTTATTATAGTTGCGGTGAAACAAGAGCCAACTTTACAACTCAAGCAGAGGGACAGCAGACACACATCACAGGGTTAGCACACATACACCACAGAGGCACCAGACATGCACCCCCGTTATACGTTTGACATTTTTGGTATCAAACAGTACTCTTTGAAACAAAATATCAGGAATCTTGTATTTCCGGATTTCATTATGAATCACCCCAAATATTTAGAGAGGCGTATGATACTGATGGCGTTATTGGTAACCAACAAAAGAGCAACATACTTACAGATACTGGCATTAACGGATATCCATCGTGATAGAAGAGGACATCTAAGACATCAGGCTTGTACCCAACTAAATTAATATAATTAAGCTGCTCTTCAAAAAAGAATGCTACGCTAATACAAAAATCTTGAAGCAATGATTTCACAACTTTGTCATACACTGAATGTCATTTTTATCATAGATGCGGTGAAAGAAGAGCAAACTTCACAACTCAAGCAGAGGGACAGCAGACACACATCATAGGGTTAGCACACATACACCACAGAGGCACCAGACATGCACCACCGTTATACGTTTGACATTTTTGGTATCAAACAGTACTCTTTGAAACAAAATATCAGGAATCTTGTATTTCAGAATTTCATTATGAATCACCCCAAATATTTAGAGGGACGTATGATACTGATGGCGATATTGATAATTTTCATAGACGTTAAGGGTATTTATAATTTAATCACGTTATTTGTATATTCATTTATTATAGTTATATGCTTTTCTGTATTTGTAAATTCTTAAAATTAAACTGTTATATGCTTTACCCAAATCCCAGTAAGACTACGCTCTTCAGGCACGGATTATTATACCGAAATGTGATAACACTTTCGACAACATGATTATAAAACTAACAATTTTAGTAATGGAACTCACAAAATGTTATTCAAATATTGTGATTTGTCTGTATAAGAAAGAGAAATTACGGTCGACGGGCAGGTAAGATTTTATCTGAAAAATAACAATGACATTCTCGGAGGGTCAAAAAGATTTCACCCGCTGTGTGTTACATAAAATGTAAGGAATGTATATGCAAACATAGAATTTGTATCTTCCCATGATGGTCGTTATGGTGCTTAAAATCTCATTTCTAGTCCGCGTTATCGCAATAGAACAATTTTCAATGATGATCCGACTCTAAGGAAAATTAAAAAATCTCCATTTTCAATAAACCAATGTATATGGATATGGCAATTCTCGATATTTCCAAAACTGAAATGTACGACTTTCACTATAATTTTATGCTTCCAACAATGGGAGTAGTCAATTGTATGCTATTGTACACAGACACTAACAGTTTTGCTCACCAACTTACTTGTAACGATGCATATAAGCATTTAATTGACGCAACAATTGACAAATTTTATACATAAGACTACTACACTAATAATCCATACAATATACCTAGAGTTAATAAAAAGTATTATGCGTAATGAAAGATGAGTCTAATGAACAAATCATCACATATTTCGTTGGTCCAAAATGTACGGTTACAAAGTTCAGTGTGGGAGTAAAGTCGTTAAAGAGTATTAAAAAATGTGTAGTAAAAAATAACTTTTGATGATTATGTCGATTGTATGAAAAATTGGAAACATATGACAATTACTCAAAATACGATACGTTCCTTTCTCCATAATGTGTATAGTGTTGAACAAACCAAAATCGCGTTGAGTCCTCACAATGATAAAAGGAAATTACTTCATAATTCTTTAGATACACTTCCGTGGGGAATAGAATAATTTTTAGG